>JAQIXS010001549.1:0-29092 GCA_034700785.1 Rossiulus vilnensis | reverse complement strand
TCCGCCAGGCGCTAGCGCTCCCCAGCCGAAAAAAGCCCCCTATCCATTCCGTCCCGAGTTCCCCTATTTCTTTTATTTTTTTTTATAAATAAACGGAACATTTACAAATTATAAAAACTAACGAAGACCCTTGGGGACAACCAATTACACATGAAGTGAAATGAAACTAGCATTTATCACAAGTATTTGAAGCAAAATTAGATTTCTGTTTGAATTTACAACAGTGAAGAAAGCATAAATCTGGTGACAAAGCATAAATTTGGATTGTATTTTGCAAACATTTTTATAGTCAACTCTTACATTTCTTACAATTCATTTGTTTCAGGCAGTGAAGCTCTGAATTCAAAATCTGTGCCGAAGTAATTTTATCAAATAAATTTATATGCAAATTTATTATGTAACTCGACATCGAGGCAATACATTGTTGACAAGGAGATTAACATGTACAGTAGCAAATCAATTCAGCCAAGTCACGTTTCATTATGCCAAAAGTGATAACGAATTTTCTTTTGCTACTAAAACATACACAACGTCTGAAATCTCAACATAATAAAGATAATCACAAGCCAGAAGGGCCATATATCAACTAACAGTGTTCTCTTGATAATCATCGAATTGGGCCTGCAATATATTACTGTGATTAATAAATCGAAATTTTTCGATACACGCTAGCAGCTTGGCACTGTTCTATAAATAGCCTCAAATGTGACCATCAGCTTATTTGCATATCAGGGCCTGAATATGATTAACTTTAGCGTTCATCAATTAACGTCTATGCATTCCTGACCTACATTAACATTTGCATCTTACAATGTTAGTTCATTGCACATGGGTACTATTATCTTGCACCATATATCCGTCCTGCCCTGGAACTGGACATGTGGCTACTTTTAATTAAATGTGCAGTGCTTATTTATTCAGGCATAATTAGTCCAGCCACAGTGACTGTTGTCGCGCCATGAATTGTACTGCCTCCATTTTATTGATGGAATTGAGGCATGACCATATTATTCGAAGTTTAACACGCGCCATTAAATTTAATCTGGGATTAATCTTTAATGTTTCATTGCTCGGTGAATTCACGTGTGCAACTGGCCTTCAACTGCAAGTTTGAAGGGCTACATAGTTTTTACGCAGGTCTAATTAATGAGGAAAATTATCTCGATGACAACTAATTAAAACTAATGACAGGGTAACTGTCAATAAATATTAAGGGCTGTACTATTTACGCTTCACTCAAAGTCTAGGGAATAATGCAGCCATTTGGTCCAAACATGAATGTGGTTTGATACACATATTCCTATAAAAGAAAAATTCTTATTTTTCATTTTGCAATTGCTCCCCTACAGCTACTGGTGAATGCCGACAAAAACATCCGCATTAATTCGAGGAAAGAGTAAACATGAAAATAATAATCCTAAAGGATGAATAATTGTTTAGCAGCATTGTTGGCCGCCATCTATAATTTCCTTTCTGTTACGCTGAGAAAAGGGATTTTTGAGCACATACCCGCAATGCAAAGATATTCCGAGGATGCATTTGGTCCAATTTCTTATTTAATACCACTGCTAAATACACCTTTTTCTGAGTTTCCAGGTTGTTCCTACTTACCTGACAATTCCAAATTTTCCAAGTCAGTGAGGACCGGACATGGTCGTCAGCTATTACCTACAATATTTTATAATATATTGAATTTTTCCATCTTATTTTTTTTCTAGTAATAAGCGGATAAGTCAAGCACACGCTTTTGCTTGTTTGGTTTTAGAATTACTTCGCGTGTTTTTCAAATGTTATAAATAAATGTGATATTGCTATCAATTGCGGAAGGCAGTGGATTATGACCAATTTGTTGAAGAAAAATACATGCATGTATTTTGCGGTAATGATATAAGGTAAATGTTTTGCATGGTGGGCATCTTTTGCTCAACTTTTATTATGTGTAGCTTCTTCATACCATTTTTCAGCTATGGTACTTACATGTATACAGTGTAATTCTACTTGAAATTTAATTTATTTAAATGATTTCATTATTATAAAAGTTTAAAAAGTTTAAAGTATGATGTGAGTAGTCGAGTAAAATTGTTTTACATACTGCTGTGACGCAACAGTGTATATATTTGAGATTAAATACCTTTTATACCAACAATTTCAATACCTAATCTGTGACGGAATGTTATGTTTCGATGACAGAACTGTCCAATAAAATGCGGAGCTTAATATTCGGGGTTTAAATTGAATGAAACGCCAGCAGACAGCAATTATATTTTCACTAACCCTCAAGAAAGTTACTGTTATTAACTACACATTTACACACTGCAAGATTTTGAATTTTTAACGAAACGTCAAAATGTTAGTTGACATAACGCCAAACAGAGCACAAAGCGTGCAACAAACAACTGATTCACCCTGGGGATGAAGTTGGTTCATACTAAACTCGAGTGATTAGCAGTTAAATAATGCAAACTGCCTGGTTGCAAGTTGCAACTATGCAATTCGCCGTCTTCGGAAGCCCGGAGCAATTAATTGCAAAGCAGGCCTACTTACATGAGAATTACGCAGCTGCTTGTGTTGCCTTCTTTAATTATTCAGACAAGGCGCCTTTAAATGCTCTAGAATAGCTCTAGAAATGCTACTAACAACATTTGGCATCGGATTTGAATTTAATCAAAATGAGAACTGTTGTAAAATAAGCCTAAATTATCCTGGTAGGACGAGCTCATAAATTGCTATATTGTGGAATTGAGATTCCAGAATGCGTTCGTCTTAAACTTCCCTTGGCGGAGGCATCTGTCGCTAATAATGTGCATAAATAAGTACATGTAGACTCAATCTAAACTCACTAGAGACCGGTTACACGATGGCAGGCTAAATGAAATATTAGATAACCTGGGATAGACTTATAGCCACAAGTTAACCAAAGGTTTAATTGGTTTTTGTTGCGCCATTTTACTATAGGGATTTTTAACCCTAGGTATAGTAAGCAGAGATAACCTGTTGCAGCTAGAAATTGTGGGAATATTGGATTACTGTATATCACAAACCATAGATGAGTTAGCTGGGTTAACATTCCTCACATTCCTAACTTGCTGTGATGCACTTATTTTCCTCAGTTAACTAGATGTTTACCTTGAGTTTGGCTTAGCATAACTTTTGTTTGTGCAACCGCTCCTAAAGCGTACATACTGAATTTCATTTCTAATGTGTACAACCATTAAATTGTAAAGTTAACTCTGAAGCTTACTTACCCAGTCATTTCAGTGCATTAGCAGTTTCCCAAATCGACATTTTTCCAAATCGTTCTACATGTACACTATAATTTGTAATCACCAAGCTGTGTTTGAACTGGTTTCGTAGGCTCAGCTTAAACTCGACTCCATATCAATAGTGAGCCAGTAAATATGAATATAGTTGCTTCTTAAATGAAGACAAATGGCTCACCGCCTCTAAGAGCAGTCTGCTTGCAATGCCTTATAGCGTTGTAATGTGAACTAATTAGCTCGGTAAATTATTGCTTTAATTTGCCGGGTTTTTTTCCGTTTCGATGTGAAAACTAATTAGCATAAATCTGAATAGTAACAACTATATAGGATACGCTTGTAAACTTTATCCCCGATGGCTGAACATGCTGGATAATTCTGTACTTATAAGAGCTACTGAGGTAATAAAATAATACTATAGGCTGTATAAAACTAGAATGCTACTGGGGAATTCAAATGGACCAATAGAATGCAAGACCTTATTTGCAATTAATCATGCCAGTCCCATGACGCATTTGTTATCCATCGGTAATCCGTGTGGCTTCCCCTATGCTGGAAGATGTAACCTACATGTACAGTGTACATGTATAAGATGAATAGCTCGCATTGATTAAGGTTTAGTACAGGCAAACAGTTTGACTTGAGATTTTCAACAAAACAGCAGTTTTATGATTAGATGTAGGTAAAATTACTCCATACAGTCTTCCAGGCCTAACCAACATCAAAAACTAATTATTTTCTTGCAATAATAAAAGCTAGGAAATGTCTGTTTTTATAACCACAAGTTCATAAGTTTACAGTTTTCGGTATAGATAAAATCAGCTAGTGCTTATATCAACCACTTGTTTAAGCCATCAAATTGTTTTAGAATGAAATAAGATTTCCGAAATGTTTCTTGAAATAGTTTTCTTTAAATTTATAGTTCATGCAATTAAAATAATGCTACCTAACACTGACATTATTAACACTGCCAAGCGCATTTAGCAAGGAATTTTAAGCGAAATTTTGAAGCTCAAGTTTAACTTTTCATTTGCAAAGACACCACAAGTACAGTGTTTTAATGCTTCTGAACTATTTAAAATTTGTTGAAAATAATTTAGAGTTTCTAAATTTCTCCACTCAGACCAACAAAAAGGTAATTAATTCAACAAGGTAATACCTTTAACAAAGGGTAATTAATTAGTACATTACTTTCATTATAATGTGTGATATTTGAGTTATGCCTGGAGAGACAGGTGAGCTTGAACTGTTTTGGCGAAAATATCGTAAAACATTACCAAGTGGGGCGACAACATTTCTGGCAAAATTCCTTCAGCGCCTTGCTTCCTATGTGTTTTTGTTTAGTGACAACTCCCATGTAAATTACACATCTAGGCGAAAAACTGCGCAATTTATAGCACATTCAATGATTTTATAGTTTAAGAAACGTTGCCAACTCCACGTCAATATGATTGCTTTGATAAAGCGTATATTGCTGCCAAATGTCCAATAAAAAAAGAAATATCGATTGCAAACGTTTGGGACAAGCATCAGTTGCAAAACAGTCGCCAACATTATCATAAATAAATGAACATGCGTGCGCAAAGTATTAAATAATTTATCACGAGATACATTACTCCCCAATCGATACTGAAAGTGACGACTGTCACATGTGCATAATTTTCTCTGCTTTTTTAAAAAGTCAAATATTGCGTCTCAACTGGCATTAGATCTAAATAAATTATTTCGGGCTGCTGCTAATGTAAGATCAATATGCGTCTATTTTCTTGCGCACCACTAATCTTAGTTTAGTAACTATATTTATAAGCTTAAAGTGGATCGTTTCAAGATAATCGGCATCAAACCCCATCATGGGTCATTCAATTCTTAAGACGTTTTATGCAAACAGTCATTCAAAATCACTACTATTAGCACGAAATTTCTGAAAAAGAAAAACAACTGAATGCACCTTTCCATTTTTTTATTTGAAGTATTTACACATATGAAAATAGAGCTGAAAATCCAAGCTGAAAATCACCTTTGTCTATAATCTACAGTTTATAAATCGAAAGACATTGCAACAAAATTTAATCAAACTATCCAAAATCGAATTATATTCTATTGTCTTATAAAAAAATTGTATTATTCAATTTTATTATCAAAATTAAAATATTCAGAAATTAACATTATCAGAAAAGTGTTCATTAGTACTTTTTTTTGCAAATTATTTGTAAGATATATATCAAAATTGTCTTTTCAAAATTAAGCATTACCTGGAAAGGACATTGTTCTAGTTTTAAATGTCTGAGGTCATGCTAAACCAAACATTGCAATATAGAATTGGAGTAAATCTTGTCCTGCTATCAAAATTGTATAATATTTATTCACTTTCAAGAAATGCCTTTGCTGCAACGTAATGAAGTAGCACTTAAACAACACCGCTGTAAGAAAATATCGAGAACTAATAGACTACTGGGATTGTTCGAAATGAGCTTAAGCATATTGTTTTAACCAGAGTCAAAACCATTCAGGGTCATTTTATGTACAAGCGCATTCAGTGATAGTTAAAACAGTTTTCAAACCGCCATCTTTGGACGTTAGAAGATGGGTATTGAAGCCAGATGGAACGCACTGAGCATTCCTGTTGGTCAAAGACATCAGGCACTTTTTGGAGTCCTTAGTGTCCCTAGAAAACAACGAATTAAAAGAATTCAGCGAAATTACGAACATATTAAAACCCATGATTGCCCAATCAGCACCAATTCATGATCCACATGATGCTTATTGATTATTTACAAGATAACAATTTCATTAATCAGATTCCTTACAGGAGAAGGGAAGGAAAGCCGCATCAAAGTGAGTTTTTGCTACCGAACTAAAAGCTCGTAGAGTAAGGAAACGGACAAGTAAACGTAGTGACTCTATATGTGGTCATGCATGATGTCAAATACGTCCACATAAGCCCACATACTGCATGCTTTTGCATTCTTACATATGGCCATACAGAACGTGAACAAATTTACAGGTATTGTCATACGGTACTTTATATTAAAGTCCATGTTTCATATATCTATATAACATGTATATTGACATGTAGTTAATACCTTTGCTTGATTAAGGGAAGTGAGCAATAATGAGATTGTCTTTAGTAGAAAATCGATATATGACCATATGTGGCATTTATAACCCCATATTTGGTCATATCTTTTCACCTAGGGACAAAAATCTGATTTCTCAATTCCACCATGGCAATCAAAGAGTTTGTTACCCTCTTTTACAACAAGGCCAAACATTCTTCCATCAATTAGTGCGTTGCGTGGAGTTAACATGCTGAGGGTTTAACAGAGGGGGTTGACGCCAAAGCAACCTGTTAGTTGGGTTGAGGTGGCCTGCTCGAAGGACACGTACAAGAAGGCGGAACCTGGAGGTGACCCTCACGTAGGGTATCATTTCGTTTGGCGCCATCGTGCATCGCCAAGATGGCCAACAGGATCTGACCAGCGAAGAATGTTGCTGATGAAACTGATGCTCGTTATCTCGCGTCAACAAGTCAGCAGATCGAAGATGGCGCCAGAGACCGCACAGGTGGTTTGGCGCCAAGAGTTCGTTGGTGAGGCCAGGCACGTGCGCCAGGCGCCAGGACCTCGAGGTGGCGCCTTCGAAGCCAGAAAATCGTGGGGAGAAAACCGCCTTGGCAGCTTTATCTGCAACTTTTTATTGGTCACCCAAACGTGTTATATTGCAGGGATTGGTGGTCAGTTCGGTCAGATAATTTCGGAGGAATTCCCAAGTTCCTGCATAGGCTATCAGGCGCCAATGTGTGGCGATAATTAAATTACTTGCGCCTAAAAATAATGCATCGAGGTGCTGACAGACCGAAGAGGTCAGTCCCTTTAGCCCATGCATTTTTTTAATTTATTTATTTTAGTTGGTCTTTAAAATAAATCAACAAAAAATACGACGGTGATGAACTTTGCCAATGTCCAAGCTTCCTAGTTTGGGGAAAAAATATTTTTGACATTCTCTGAAAATGCAACCTGCTCAGAAATGTAAGATAGACATGCAAATAAATGTCCTGTCGAGCAGGAAGTCGGAAGTAACAATAATAACTTTGGCGAAAACGTTAATTCCTGGTGCGTGGAAACATTCAGGGGGTGGTCAACCTTTGTCAGGCGGCTGGGTCAAGGCCAGGAAGGTATTACGATATTTTTTGTATTAAATCCGGTTTCAACTTCCATATTTCTGCACTGAGAGATGACATTTTTATGACCAGTGAAAACGTCGTTTTAAATTCAAAAACTAAATCCGGTATCTCAACACAGCCGAAAATATACTTTGTCTTTTTTATAAGTGAAATGAAACGTTTGAATCGTTTTGGCTATGACCAAGCTGCATTATTGATTATCATTTAATAACTTTAAAAGCCACCTGTTGCCAACGCCTACAGGTTTTTCCAGGAATCTAAGGTAACTAGGCGTGCCATGTTTCTAAATTTCATGTTTTGGTGAGTCAACGGATAATGTCAACGATTTCATGATATCCAGTTTGGCCTAAAATAAGCGTAAACAGAAACTTAAAATGATGAGATTGAAAAATTTTGTTTCTCAGATAAAGTTTCTTTCCCCACGAAACCTCCATGGACTATTCGGTAATTTCAAAGTATCTTTCAAAGAGTTTGGCTTATTCTTAAAAAGGCGTCTATATGCAATTATTGATGTACCGAAGTGATCCATCACAGCAAGGAGTGCCATGAACAGATGACAATTTTGGAGGCTTTTTTCCAGGAATTCCATCAGGTCCACGATCCATCAGAGCTAGTTCGCTCTGATGGTTCCTGCTGCTGGCGTTCGCACTACACATAGCAATCTTTTGGTTCATTGTGTGTGTGGAAAGTGTCAGGAGTTGTCATTAAGTTCCAAGCACAAGGCAATTAATTGCTAGCTATTACTGCGTCTGGAGACAGATACATCGGTCATTAGAGCCGATGGGTTTTTGAACATAAAAAATAACGTTAACTTATATGTAAAAAAGGACTATCCCACTATGCAGTATTGTGTACTGCGCAAGCCCACAGGCCTAAAACAATCAAATTGGATATTCAATATTTTAAAAGTCCATCTAACATGTCTATAAAATATCACTTAGGCCTATGGATTTACGCTAAAACAGTGTTGCTTATCAAAACGTAAATTTTATATTATTTCTCAGAGGGAAGATGGAAACATTGGTCATATATGGATACATACGTCTTATTCTATGTATGCACACGTAGTTGGATCAAAAATTGGCCACAAATGTACCTATATGGCCATATCATGCATGTCCATTCATATCCATATATGCCCATATACATGTAGGCTACTGTTTAGCCTATATACATGTACATTAATGTACATGTTCACATAATCCATATATTTTTAAATTATTATATATGACCATGAACATGTATGTCATATTTACCAATTTGGTCATAAATACATGTATATCTTAGGGTCCATACCTGAAAATATAATAATGTAACTTATGCATGTACTAAAGTTAAAATGTTATTTATGTTGGCAAGTATTATATTTGCTTGTGAGAGCAGTGAGCAGTAATGCAATTGTTTTTAGTAGAACATCGAATATGTTCCATGCATGGCCAAGTATACATCCAAAAATGGCTTTATCTGAAGTAACCATGAATGATGATATCAATGTATTACTATGTATTATATATGGACTTATACAAGATCAGTAGGACGTTCCACATGGATGACCATATTTATCTTTCGATCTTTCCATTCGGGTTGTGATTGAAATTCGACGTCATTTAAGTCTGAAAATGTTACTAAACATGTTGGGGACAATATGACGTCACTTTCAGGTATTTTTGTCAAAATAAATTAACGCCATGGGCTAATTATGACGATAATGATGACGTCCTTTATCAACGGCTCCTTATTAGCCTGTTTTGAAACCGACAACCCGATTCGGTCATAAAACGCAGTAATGCGTTAAAACCAAATTGCGCAAATTAATAACTTGTAAATTACTTTGATTATTGGCAAGAACAGTTAAATGGGCGCCACAACATAGGCGCCATGCATGGCTCATTTACGAACGAAATCAGCAGACCGTGCAAGATTTGGGCATCCTTCAACTTTGCCATACAGTGGTTTCTGATAGATAACCCTTTGGATTCAAAATAAGCCTAACAGCAAAATTCTTTATAAGGTGTAATTCACTCATCGCGTTGCTAAAAGATTTAAAAGGCCCATAAATATGGCTCGTTATTTGACTGATCAATACACTTCAAATTTGCATCGCCGATTAATTGGCGATAGGCAGCATTTCAGCGAAGAAATGATGAGAGGAGGAAACACGTCAAGTTAAAAGGCTGTCGGCTAATTAAAAACAAATTATTGAGAACGCGTTTTGCTTCTACAGCACCGTCGTCTATTAACGGAGTTATTTCGTTCAGGGACGAAATTACGGTTTTATCGTGCGAAGCAGTAATTGCGGAAATGAAGCGAGGGAGAGATTAAATAAGCATTAAAACTATTAAACTAATTAATAGCACGAGCCTGGCTGCTCACGCGTGCCCCAAAATCCAATTTTCAAGAGTGTTCAAGACTCACTTACCAAAGCACGCATTGCTCTTGGACACTTGAGGTACATTTGCCGATACAGCGGCCTATATCCAGTACCTGTACAAATATTAATAAACAATATGAAATTATAGATCGAAATATTTAGAAATACAAAAGGAACTCCCAGCACCTGCTTTAAATCGCCATAAGAGTGGAACATGCACTTTTTTTAATAGAAAATGAATGTTTTGAATATTCTGAAGATATAAACATTTGAAGCTAAATGTGTAATTAAAAGATCATAGGACATGGTTAATTTTTAAATTGATGTCATTTGAGGACATTTTTGTCAACATACCATTCACTTATATAATTGGAAAAGAATCACCAAAGAGTGATGTCACATTACAACCATTAGTGATTGTTTTCGACAGGTTTCACTGCACTCAGGATCTTATGCCCAACCAAAAAAATGTCCACCATCCGAAAATAATTATAAGGTCATAAGTCGAATTCCATAAAAGTCAATTATTATTTTCTTCCACCAACTAGATAAATTTCATATTATAATTATAATTATAAGGTCATAAGTCGAATTCCATAAAAGTCAATTATTATTTTCTTCCACCAACTAGATAAATTTCATGTCATGTTAAGATGAAATGTGACGTTATAGTTTGAAATTTGATTTCGTTTAATATGGACAAACATTAATGGCAACAGTTTCTTTTTTCTATTCAAAATTACATTATTTTTGTCCATGACAATTAGCTAACTTTTTGCATAGTTTGCATAGAATTCAACAATTCGACGACTGATAACCATGGTCCTTTCTACTACATGTAGTAAATGCAAAATTTAAAAAAACGGAGAAAAATAATAAAAATGCAGGTTATGCATGAGGTAAACCCTTCAAAACGGGGGCATAAATCCCATTTTGCGAAGCTCACATACAGGCGTGGGTGGTCAGATTGATATTTTAACTACAGGCTGTGGTATTTAAAATAGTGTGGGAATTCCCGGAGTTCTTAGGCTTCCCCTATTTTAAAAGGTCACTTTTTTACTGCCGAAAATAAGCAAATGTTTTGGTGAACGCGCTTATGGTAAACAAAGTAATAAATTTCGCAGGACACGGTAAACCGAAACACCAAAGAATTTCAGGACACGACCAGAAAGTACAAGTTGCACAATTTGATGGATGAAAACGTGTGTCTTTTTCTTAAATAAATTTATCTGGCATAAAATTAAGTCGTCAGAAAGCTAATTATGGCGTCATTTTTGAAGTGCCTATAGCGTAGGCAGTTTTCCCATTAAGAAAAAAAAACAGTACCTCACCTTAACAATTTCTAAAGTAGAATTAAGAGTTGAATTCAAAATCCTGTCAGTAAAAACGCCTTTGTATTGCATCCTGTAGCATTCTTGGGTGCAGGTGCATTCTTCGATGATGCTAGCACAAACCGCTCCTATAATGGTTTGAAAACATTGTAAGATTTGCCTAAGAGTGTATTATTATTTAAAATTAAAAGTTTTGCAGCATTTATGCGTGTAGTGGGTTAAACTGGGTTTTACCATTGGGTCCATCAATTGTCACAGTTCTGTTTCGTAACGGCCGGCACCCCAGACCTGAAATACAAAATGCGATTTCCTTTCATGCTATGTGTTATATAACCCTCGCCTTATAACGAGTCAAAATGCACTTAATTGATTCTTGAAATTTCATTCTTAAAATTGCATCGATTGTAACCAATGTCCAATTGCTTAGAATTGCATTCGTTCTACATTACATAAGATTGTATTCATTGTAATCAATAGTCAATCTCTTAGAATTTCACTTATTGCACAAATGGACAATTTCATAGCATTGAATTTATTGCAGCTTATTAACTTGCGCATAGATGTAGCGCCATAAACTGTTTTCAATTCTTTATTTTAATTTCAGTTCTTTATATTAAAGAAAGTGGCCACCTAAAGGTATTCAAAATAATTTTGTGCAACAAGTAGATATCCAATTTATTGCTCTATAAAATATTCCTAATTTGAATAAAATTCCTCATCAATTTCTCAGGTGAAAAGGTTAAAACTACCGGAAACGATTCCGGAAACAGGTCCTGATAGGTCCTACACTACAATGTTATTTATCCATACCTTATAAGTTACAAGTAAATATTATCTAATTACATGTGGTGTGTTTCACTAATGTGTTAGTAATAGCAATTTGCTTGTAACTTGTAGCGAAATTCCTACAGAAGAACAAATGCCTTGTAAATTGAGTACAAGTCAGTATTAGAAGACCTAGTAACTTGGACTTGTAGAATGGTGTTCCACCAATGATGAAGTGCAACTTGTATGTTATTAGCAATTTCTTACAGCTGAAGTCATGAAAGTACATGTCGTACTTGTACTTTCATGACGTCACCTGTAAGAAATTGATAATTGGTGTGAATCACATTTTCAGGCTATTCTCCTACGAAATTCTAGAGGAATTATAGTCTATTTAGATGCGTTTGAAAGTGCTTTAAATTGCATACAAAACGCGCCATTCCGATTTTGAATTGGATATGTACTTGCTGGAGAAAATGCTTTTTATTATTTGCAGTTTCTTTACTCGCAAGTGTATTTATCTTTTCGTGAATGTTAAGGACGTTTTTTTCAGAAAGAACAACAAATCTAAACATGTTGTAGGTTCCATGATTAGGCACTATAGGTACCATCATAAAGATACGTATCCAATTTCCAGCCGTTACGTTAAGCCATGTGTTCATTTATCAACGGCTTATCTTAATCCAAATGTCTTAATTTCATCGTCGGAAACATCAGTCTTGAAGTTCACCTGCTGCACCTCAATTAACGATTGAATCTCAATGCCTTAGGCCCAGTTTTTTTGCTCACAGTATACAGCAGTACTACGGCGTAAACACAGGAGGGAATTCCCTCAACACAATGTTGCTCGTTCCTTTGTATTGATTTCTTTTATGTCGGACTATAGTGGCAACTAATTATTATAGATTGCACGATCAGGAGGCTTCCCAAAGTTAATCCCCTAGTGTAAAATCCGCAACATTCGCAGTTTACTGCCTTCAAAAAATCACCTCGTTGAAAACAATGAAAGGGACGCCCATAAATGGCACCTTGCAATACGTGGATATGATCATTTTATTCTTATTTTTGTCGTTATTAATTAGCTTGCATACGTGTATATGCATTGCTAAATGCATCTGGTAAGTACAATGCATAAAAAATGAAAATCGAAGACTTAATTTAACAGCGCCTGAAGGAATCAACTAAGAGTTGCATTGATGCTCACATTTATGATGCCCTTTAAACTTACTGAATAAGTACTGTAAAAACACGACAACGTAGAAGATGTACCATATTGCAATCATCTTAAACAAACTTTTAAAAGCGTAACATATGGTAAAAAGCTTATGTATTTCTTTAAATTCTTTTCAAGTAGCTCATCTTGAATAGCTCATAAAAATGTAAAGGCCGTAAAACAAACACTTGTGATGATAAAAACTTCGGCATAAAGTTATGTTACATAGTTATCAGGATACTAAAGGAGATACGAGTCATGTGTGCACACATTTAAAAAATGCAATTTTCTCCTCAGCTGAATAATACAGCTGCTTATACAGTAATGTCCTTGTAATTTTACTTCAGAAGCTAGGAAGATGCGTCATACTGTTGCTGTAAAAAGCATCAGGATTTAAAGAATGAATAAAATATCCGAAATAACTTGAAATGTCTATTCAATATTTCCTTTTACCTTTATATTGAGAAAAAATATCAGTAAATAGTGTCGGTGTATAATATATTTTAGTTATTTTTTCGTTTTAATATATTTTCAATTGTTTTGTAAAGTTTTAGTGTATCTTTACAAAAGTAAACCCTAGTTTTACTAAGAGTTTTTATTTCACCAAAATGAACATGAATATGAAACATATCTAAGTATATACGAGTAACATTACAAAATAATTACGCATGATTAGCTATGTTTTTAAATTGTAATTATGTATATTTGGGTATTTTTCATAGTGGGGCTGGGGAGCGTGCTCCATTGTTAAATTAAAGCTCTTATCATTCGCAGTGTTTTCTTAATAACCATGCAAGTTCATAAAATACATCTACAGTTACTAAGTGCCTTCAGGGAACACCGCACTCGTGCATTAACGAATCTTATCTCACTTGATTGTAATTCATTTAAAGCAAAATCGATGTTGCCAATTAAAGACACGCGTATCTCCAGCAGACCTATAGCTAAGCTTTTCGGATGACAGTTGTTGAGCTTACCTGCCTGACAGGGACCTTGACAAGTGCCAACATCCACTTGGGTTTCGTACGGAGTGTCAGTGAAAAAAACCACTTTTCTCGACCCCCTGCTGCAAATCCTGGGCTTATTGACGCATTGACAATCGTCGATGATTTCCGCATCAATCAATCCGTGTAATAATTGAATCTTTTCCGATCGTAGCTGGGTGGGGACGCACTGACCATTGGTCGAACACGAATGTCTCTCGTGAAAGCGATGGTCAGTTGCTTCTAAGCCCGGCTACACAAAAAAAAATGGTGCGATTGACGTAATTTAATTCAAATGCATCTTGCTATGAACGATGAGCTTTGATTATCTGTTTTGCACGTACTAAAGTGCTAAACCACTTAAAAATAGTTAGTTTTGAAGGTGTTTGCACCTAGGGAGTAATCAAGTATACATTTCTGGAACGAAAACTAAATTTCAGCGAATGAACTTTAGCATTAATTTAATATATATCATTTGTATATCTGGGCGTTATTAATAAATTATCTATAGTGCTATTTTGAGTTTTACTTCTTATCTAAAACCTTTCAAATGTACTTTTAAAATATAACCAAATACAATAGCAACTAATCTGCGAATAGATTGTTTGATATTCACCTTTAGTTTTTTTTTCTTAAAATTTAATATGATAAAATAATTTTTTTACCAGATTCGTCAATTATTTTTACAAAATACTTACACCTATTAATTAGAAAAACATAATTTTGATATAATTAAGAAACATTAATATTAAGTTGACAATGATACCAATACATTTTAAAGCATTTCTGTCTGGTCAGTGGACTAAAGACGATTATAAAAAAAATTTGTGATAATAAAGTGATTAAATTTTAAGAAAAAAAAAGAAGAAAGATAGATATCGATCTACAGTGTACCTAGAAAATTATTCTTAAATGTTTATGCAAGGCATTATGTAGGCTGTATGCCTATTGCACACAATATTGACCATGCATATACAACACTTCACAATATCATTGTTTATATTTATAATACGGTGGATATGCGATTATGTCAGCCATGTCTTTCGCAAAATAAGGTACTGCATAGTATTTTTTAAATCTGAGGCAAACATTCGTATAGGAGAGCAAAACATTATTCTTAATGTTTCAGGCACTTTAATCAGTTTTGATTAGACACAAACACGACTTTTCCAATAATTTGTTAGTAGGAAATGCTTCAAGCACCAAGGAACGTAACAGCTAGAAAAAAAATACTGCAAATCTTATTAAAAATAATGTTTGAGGTTGGAAGATTGTTGCTGTTGGAGCCACGCAGTTGCAAACATTAATTTGAGCAGAACCAGAAAGGATTGCCGACCACACAGCTTGTGCTTAATGCGTTTTGAGGATGTAAGCGAAAGTGCATCGAAATATTTTCAAAACCTCCAAAGACTCCTCGGGACGTATATCAAAAATGTTTCTGCCAATGTAATTTAATTTACGTTCCATGAAATAAAAATCACAAGCAGAAAAGCAAGAAAATCAATACTAATCATGTTTGAAGTGCCGTATTACGGCATGAAGATCTTAGCCGGAAGCAGAAGGGCCCTCTCTCACTCTTAAAATATCATCTACTTTCCATCTAAAGCCACATTATCGCTACATTAATATTTTAGTACAGTAGTTCGGTGGAGGGGAGAAGTGTTCTGGATCGTGGATGATTTTTTTTAGGAAAATTCAAAAGAAATTAAAAGGCAAGTTATTGGCGCGCCAAATACCATGACGAGACAATAAAGAGGAAAATTCAAGAAGACAACCTGCAGTTTTCATTACATCTATAACAAAAAAGAGGCGGAATTCATGAGAAAACTCCTCGATACATTTTTTGATAGAGTATTTTAAAAAATCGCAATGGTATTAATTAGATTTTTGATGACATTGCTTGTGGCGGTGATGGAAACATTACTAATCTAAAATAAGCTTTGGTATTGCTTTTATAAAACCATGATTTGTGTAAAGTGCATGAATATATTTTTGAAATATTAGTAGATTTATTTAGACGAAGTAGATGGAGATAACCAAAACGTTATACAAATAATTAATTTGTCACCTTGCATTTTCATATCATTGTGCTGCATGTCAAAAATATATTTAGCTAGGTTGAGAGTTTAGGAAGTGAAATTAATATATGTAATTAATATTTCTCTTATATATAGTTTTCAAAAATTAATGGGTTAGGTATATTTTCAAATTATAAAAAATAACTACAGCATAAAATAAATTTAGAAATCATTTGACTGTAACTATTGCAACAATTGCATAAGTAAGGAAACTTACGTTGTTCAAAACTGTTGAATTCGAAACTGCACTTCGCCCTCTGCTGCCTCTATGTTTGGGCCTAGTTGAGCACACGTGTCTGCAATGTCCAACGTCGAGATAATGGCTGCTTCCGGTGATATCTTTCGGCAAAATTGAATTTAGAGACGGGTTAAATGCAGACATTACGTTCAAGCAAAAGATCAAAGTGCAAAACGAAAACATCAATTTATACTTGAACAACGCTAGTTTTGTGCAAAACCTCGAAAATTTGAGATCAGCGGGGTTTAGTTCGCAAGCTGTTTCAAAAGAGCAAAAATTCGACATCGCATCTAAGGCACAATGCATTAATTTAATCCTAGAGTGCTCTTTCAATTCTCGCAGAACAAACACAAAAGATCAACACCAGACTGTTAAACCTTTTTAACAATGCGCATTTGCTCGTGAAATTATACGATGATTCACAAGTGGTTGGAGCCAACATAGCACGATACGTGAATAGTTTTCATTCTAGCTGGAGCGTGAAAATGAGAGGACCAAGATTATCAATACAAGCAGACTGGCTTATACTGCATCAAGTCCTGATTTCAGATTAAATTCTTCATTTCACATGTAGTGGGCAACAGAACATATTTGACATCTCAGTCCAAGTCCAAATTCAAATAAATTATTTCCATCAAGGCCTGCCATGTCCCACTAAAGGGCTGTCCTCATAAAATTATGTCATTTTAATCTTACTGTCATTAATTTCTTCCCAGTGCTATTTCATAATGAATGACACTGGACTTTAAAAAAAAAAATAAAGAAATTTCATTTAAAGGAAGTCATTTTTAACAGCTTTACATTTTTCTTTACATTTAACAGCTCATTAAAACATGATAAAACTGACTTAATTTAAGGAAGTCATTGTTTACGATTTCATTCGGTTAAATTGGGAGAAATGCCCAATTACATCAGCAATAAATTCCCAAAAATCAGACCTCAACATTCAAATGTATCTTTTAACATTCATTAAAAGTGTTCAGAAAATCATTCATTTTTTGTTTGGACAATACTATGTTGCATTGTGATATGTTTTTTGATATTACTGCAAAATGCAAATAACTTTTCCCAGATCGAAAATGGCCTATGTCAAAACGTTATAGGAAAACCACAAAAAATGTTGCATATTTGTTGTGAAATTTTTAATATGCCAGCTAGAATGAAATTTATTTAGCTGCCAAGACATCAGTGATTTTATTGTACAAGTAGTATTTTCCCGCACGATCTACAATGTATTTTGAAATGTTCGAGGTTTTAGTACAAGCTGGCAATGTTTGTAGCCCGATTTGATTTTAAAAATCAATAATTAGACCTACCAAATCCGACGTTCACTAACTTTCGTTGCCGTGCACAACAGCGATTGATAACGTCAATCGACTCATCAGTTTCTTTGTTAACACTGATTGGAGTGATATTTTCAACTCTGACCTCTTCGACGTTTTGATCACTAACAATGGGTTTGAACTCTTCGTTGTTTCGTGTTATGGTGGAAGATTGATCTAAGAAGTCGTCTATTTCATTCAACGATAACCCTATAATGTAATAACGATTTATAAAAGTTCTAAACTAAGCCTACTGCTTCATTGTATATTTATGAGCCATAGTTGTTACTTATAAAAATAAAATTAAAATTATTTAGAATAAGAAAAAGTCACTATCAGTAAGTGTTAAATTATTTTATTTAATATCAACATATGATTTTACGAAAACTATTAATCCATTTTAAAGAAATACTTATGGGCATGAGACCAATGAATTGATTTTACTATAATTTCAGTTTTTCTGAGCAAGATTCGTGTATTGTAAAAGCACAAAATTATTAAAATGCTCTCATAATGCGATACTTTAATACTCAACTATATTTTTAGAAACAGATTTCGGTTGACTCAAGAAAAAACGTCAACATAATTTTCATTTTGTAAAATTCCAAAATTATTAAAAATACGACGATATAAAACTTCACACTATAAAATAAAACAACTTGCAATACAGCAAGTATTCCGCACAACAATATTCAATAGTTTTGACATTTCTTTGTAAACATTAAATAAAGGACACTTATTCCATGCACCCCAATCCAATTTTAATGCTAAAAGCAAACATTTTCCAGAAAGAACATCCTGTGAAGTTCACTTTCTGCAAAACACTATCCAAACTGTTTCAAAACGCTAAATGCAAAACCTATCAAAATGTCACATTTCAACGACATATTTTTAGGAAAATCACTTTTAAACCGACCATTTTTACAGGGGATCTGTTTTCATCTATTAAATGCCAAATTTTCCAAAGTACCTTAATTCAAACATCAATAATTCCACTGTCAAGATTACCCTGTTAAGAACGAACTTTGCATGAAAGACTCTTTCCCAATAAACCCATTTTCACTAAGCACTGCCAAACGTTTTTTGCAAAACGTGAAATCCCAAACCTATTAAAAACTATTTCAACGTCAAGCTCATGGCAAATATCAACCAAACGTTTTTTGGGAAGTTTTCAGTCACCGTTTCCCATAGTCTGAGATTGGAGTACTTGGACACTTACCAGTAGTGGATGAGACAAGGATGCTGCGAGATGAGATGATGAAAAAGATGCTGAGCATCAGAGGCGTGAGGTCGCCCAAGGAGGATTTCATGATTTCTTGCTAACGAAACAAGTACTTCAGGAGCTTCTGAAACCAAGTCTAATTTGTTTCCGATTGATAAATTAGGAGGTGAATTACAAATTGAGAGAGAAAGCGAGCGAGTTCGTGTCGAAGGCAGGCAGATAACTGACATTGGCCAGATTTCCACCTGATAATTATCCCCTCGCCGATGGCCACGGGCTAAAAAAACAGCTCAATTTGCGTGTATTCACTCCGCCCCATGGAATATCCAATTCTGCTGGCTCCTCGGATCCACACTCTCGCCTATCATTGGCATGAGTCGATACACTTCCAAAGCGATTAAGTTTATTGGCCGTTCTTGCAAACAGGATGACGCACGATTCGACTACTCACTACTCACCTGGCATCGTAAATCAACAGGTGACTGATCATCGACAGATGCACGTCTCGGCCACCATCTTGAATCTGTGAGAAACACGCACGAATCGCAAGAAATCATTGACATTGCCTGCCACATGACCCCCTTGAACTCTCCCATCTGTCTGATCAGGCCATTTATCAAGAAATAGACAATATCGAAGCATACCTGCACGTAAACTGCTAATGCCTGGAAATCTCCAATGCTCACGGGAAGCAAGAGCAGGCAAAAGGCATCTTTTTTCTTAGTGCCATGGTATGGATGTAAAGGAAAATCTAAACAATGTTCATGTTTTGATCGAATGGATCAACTTGTGTAAAGTTAAAATTGACCCGTGCAAAAAATGACTCCCAAATTTTTGCTTCAGATAGCCTAATTATTTATACACTTGCGAGCAAAGAAACTTTCCCACATAAATGGATTCAAACTGCATTTTCTTCAGAGTCCAATTTATATCTGAATAGCTCGTTGTAAAAGCATTTTCAAATGCACCTGAACTGACAAAAATTCCTCTTGAATTTCGTAGTATAGCCTGAAAATGAAATGCCATACATTCACACCAATTTTACAGAAACGTATCGTGTGTCAAACAAAGAATGCAAAAAATTTATCATTGAAACTCTTTCGTATTCCCTGTAGAAATAATTTTACAAAGACAGGATTAAAAGCATGTAGATGTCCCAAAAATGCTAATGGCTTGGTGCTGTTTTAAAGCTTTTCACTAGAGAATTTGATGATGAATTTTAGTTAAATTAGGCGTATTTTTAAAAGCGATAAATTGTTAACAAAACGAGATATTCTGATTTCAAATTGAATAAATTAAGTGTAAAATTGGTCGCCTACTAGCGTCTGAGTTATGTTTCATAATTTTTAAATGTTTCACTTATTTATGCATAAAATTATAAAAATCGTTTTGCGACTTCCTAAAATATGTTTAAAAAAATATAAATTAAACGGGATATTTTTATATTATTTGAAGCAAAAATGTTCGAGTAATTCCCCAAGCAATGTAAAATCCCATATTGTTTCAACGTAATGGGATCAGGTAGTGTCCATAAATTAATTATGCCGAACAAATCAGTTCACCGGAAGTCATCAAGGATGCGTTAACTTATTGTATGGATAGGCTTGTTGCCTTACATCGAAGCAATGTTTGAGAGAAAACCACTTCAAGGACCTTACAAATGTACTGCAAAGAAATGTTATTTAGTAAAACGTTAGGCTACATGCAATCATAAGACAATCATTATCCATACTCTCAAAGAAGAACAAAGAAAATTGTTTTAAAATGAGAAGCTTTTTTATTTAATCCCGATGCTTAGATGACTATCATTCAAAAAACTGCTCACACATTTTTGCATCAATTACTTATTTTTTACCTATGTAGAATTGGTTGTCCACTAGGATCTGAATGATTTTTTCACATCTGTATTTTTATGTATATAAATAAACGAGACATCTTCAAATTATAATACACAAATCAGATCTTAGTGGACAACCAAATTCTAGGAAAGAAAAAATAAATTGAGTGATTATAATAAGTATTTGAAGTAAATGTGTAATTGTATGCATGGTAGGTGTATTTTTGGATCGGCCTTGAAGTTAAACGTTTCTGAAAATGTCATGAAAATTCTCATCGTCTTATGATATTAGTTGAAAAATTGTGCACAAAAATGTTGATTGCCGGTTATGGGACCGATATTTAAAAGATGCTTAGGGACAACGAAGGGCTCTAATAATAAGGCCTTAGCAATCATAATGTTTATTTTATAAAAATTATAAGAAAATATTTGCAAGCACTGACAGAGACAATGTATTACATAACATGTACTTCGAACCTGCATGTAACCATATCACCTTAAGTCATGAATAGCTGAGGTATCTGAAAAAGGACTGAAAAAAAGACATTTCTACACTTCATCAGACGTCAGGAATTAAAGGGCATTTGCATTGTTTTGTTTATTATACGGCAGAATAAGTGCCCAATTCCCGCATAATATAATTGTCATTTGATTTATTATAGCGAAAGTCGTGACTTTAGTATTCGTGAGTGAACTTTTCGGTTCTGTAATTTGAACATTTGTAAGCTCTGTAAGGATAAAACAATAAAATGGGCCAATATTTCTTTCATCGTACTAAAAAACTCTTTGTAAGGACCTCCTTTTAATTGTACTCTGGATGTTTCAAATTTTTTTACAAATGGAAGGCTCACGACATTTTGAGGGTTATGTTAAAAGTATGCAAACTTTAATTTGCTATAGCTGCGCTATAGTTTCTATAAAACATTATAAATTGGGTATTTCAATATATTTTGTGCTCAATGAATGTTATAAGAGAACTTAGTATAAAACATAATTATCATAGTGATTATCATCTTCATTTTGGCGTCTTTTTTAAACGCAGCTCCTTGTACTTTAACGGAACTTTTTCCTAGCCCCTTGTAATTGTTTTATAGAGCTACATGAGAAACGTTTATCAAATGGCATAAAATATTTATTGGCTTTCTGTCAGCTTACATCTGTTGTCAGATATCGGGTGAATTTCACCCTTAGTAATAATGCATATGATAATTTTATGAGCTCTGAATTTTTACTGTGCGTACTAAATAATGCATATGCCGAATTAATTGTTAGACAATGCAGTCATGCAATACGTATTTACTCGGTTCAGACTAATATTAAATGGCATGGTGGATTCAATTGGCTTTAAATTGTTGTTTTCTTAATGAACAGAGAATGTATTCTCACGTTATACTGTGGTCCTAAGATCATTATATTAAACTATATTTTGAACCCCAAATACACTTACTAAGAATTTTTCAATATAACCTGTGTCCCTTACACGCTGTATATCTACTATTTGGTTGCTCTTAGTGTCTATTCATGCATGAAAATCGAATCAATTTAGTATTTTTGATATGCATTTAGACTTAAATATAGTAATGTTAAATCTGTGTCAATTGTAGCAATGGGGCATTTTTTATTAATTATAATTTTATCTTTTGGCTAGTGTAAGCTTGACATCAGTTATAAATAATATTTCGGAATTGTACATTTTAGGTAAATATTCAGAGTAAAATTAAATAAAAATAGTGATACTGTACACGTATTTATAGTAATGCCCAGCTTGGATATATTTTTTGAACTTGCTTATTGTCTCCAAACGTTTTGAAATGCTTTCATTTTGGGTAAAAAAGTAAAGATAGAAGCAATAGTTTTAACCATAATTGCTTTGTATTTATTTTGCGCTTAAAACAATTTTCCAGCTTCAAATATATTTTTCTCCCTTGAATAATGTCTACAACACGTGCAAAAAAAAATTTACCAGCTTGGATGAACTGGATGAGTTGGTGAGTTTTATAAGCTTGCACTATGTCCCAGTATATCTTACTTTACTTTAATAGTTTTCTAAAAATTGTCGAATCCAAAAATATGATGCATACCAAATAATATTGTATTTATTGGACTTAAATACAAAATTTTCAATAGTATTCCAATTACTTCTAAATAAGTGGGGTGTTAGGCACATATTTTATTTAGCTTCTGACTACAGTTTACCTAATCTTTAACGACATCTCATTTTCCTTCTGGCTTCTACAAGCGTTGTCTATTTCAGTCAAATAATTAAATAGTTGTTGAAAACTGATAGCAGTGAGGCCTTATCACGTTGCTCCGAAATACATTTATTTTCATTGGATTTCTATTACTCCTCTGTCTTTTCTCGTAATCCCCATAATTGGATTCGAAACACTAGATATTTCATCAGAGTAACAACCTAAAGACCCAGCTCTTTATTTATGGCCATGTCTAGCGACGCCAAGGCCTCTTGTAGAAGAAGAGACACGAGTACGGCCGAATAACACGTTAGCTCAGAAATTGCCAATTCCTTTCTTTGAAATTGACTTCAATTGCTAGAAAATGATTTGGCTTCATTTTGCCACTGAATAATGGAGTGCCTGTAAGTCAGGGGTATGAATCTAACGGAAAACGACCAGTCGCTCTTGATGGCGTTCATTTCTTTTGTGGTGTCCATACCCTGACCATTTGGCGACAAAATGCGTTATGCTGTAAGTGTCAAACTTTTAGTACTTTTACAATAATCTTCTGAAAAATACGTTTTACGTAGTTTGGAAAGCACTCAATCGAGTTGGCAGTAACGTAACATAAGCATTATGGGGCCAAATTCTTACTGCAACAAAACTTCTTTCCTAAAGGGGCGTTCATAAAAGACCTGAAGCAAGGAGGAGCGTGAAAAGCATTCAAAGTATTGGCTTAATAATTCAAAAATAGACGGCCTGAAATTGCCATACTTTGACGTAATGTTCATTATGGTCTCAGGACCTCTTCTAAATTTTTAAAAATATTTGATGACTTATTAGAACAGGAGTTATTACACCTTCTTGTGCTATAAACCACTTTTGTTTTTGTAAAGCCATTGGACCCCATTAAAGAATAATATTTTGAAACACATATACATGTAGGCTAATAAAATTCATTGCATATTACAAAGCAAACCAATTACGCTAAAAATTGTTATCAACTATTAACAAAATAAAAGTGTAATTTAATAATATTTGTGCCTATTTATTGATGCATTAAATACAGCATAATATTATAGAATTGTATTTTAATAAAAATAATAATTTTAAAAGAATTTTAATTATATTGTCATAATTTTATAAGAATAATATAGTATGAAATGTATGCAAACTTCCCAGATGGAAGAAGTAAATATAGGCCATATATGACGCATTCATTACATGTCTGTGGTCAGACCAGACGTTGGCCATAAATGGGCCTATATGGCCATATGCACTCTATGTCCATTCATATCCATATGACCTATATACTGTACAATGGGAGTCAGCAGTAATGAGATTGTCTATTTTCGATAATGGACAAGTATGCAGCCATATATGACTATCTAACGTTTCCATACATGGCAACGGCAATATAATGGCCACAAATGAACTTATGCTTGGTCAATTATGGCATGTTTAACTTATCCACCCGGGATAAGTCGATTTTCTTTAGAAATAATGTATTAATAAAAATGTTCCTGTCGAAGTTCACATACCCCTTAAATCTATCCATGGACCTCTTGTTAAGAATTGTCTTTAGATGTTGCAGCAAAACTCAACTAGGAAAGATTCTTAAAGATTAGTTGCTTTGTGGAATCTGCAATCGTAGAAAACAAAGTTTTCGTACCATTATGCTAAAAATCCATTGGAATAGTTTATTCTTTGAATGAATATTTACCCGTTTAATCTATAAATTTAAAATGTATATATACATGTACATATACATGCTATTTGACTAAAACCAATGGTGCCAACTGACATTATGACTGAAGCGTTTTTAAAATATTCATGTACATTGTACAGAAAAAAGACCTTCAAAGGTTATTAGCGCATTTTTCTCGACCAGACGGTCGCCAGCGTGGGTACAGCACTGGCTCCTCATAAATATAGGGTTGTTACAACTTTTTTTACCCAAATTACTTATAACATGCTTGATTGGCGTCGCCGAGGCAGAAAAAACTCAGATTTATTGGCATCCTGTCTAGAAAAGGTGGCTATATGGCAATTATAAACAGCAAAAAATATATAAATGAATGTGAAATTCGGTGCCTGCATTTTGATGGCCCAAATAATTACTTTGGCAAATGGTTTGAGCCCTTGGTAACCTTGTTACTTCGCAAATGCATATAAAACTTAAGTGCATTTATTTCTGATGCGCAGCTAAAAATTAATGAATAGTAGGTGGAATAAATGCATACGACATACCGAGTGGTAGGACCACATTATGTCCTTCGAGGGCAATTGCACTATCATGATACATGTACTACAGACGAATAACATCTGAAAACTAAATAATAAATGTCGGCTAACCCCGGATAGTTTTTCGTGAATTTTTTTGCACTATTAAATGCCGGATCCTGTAGGGAATTCTACATCCGCATTAATTCAGCGTCAAATTAACCACAACTATGCAACGCTTTATAAGGACGTCAACGTTCCTGTGTCTATGCGTGATCAAAATTGATAAGTGTTTTTTTAGAAAAATAAGAGTGAGAAGACGTTTCCCATATTGTTACTTTTCAAAACATTTCATTGCATGAAATTTACTAACTGCTGATTTACAAACCTTTTTCATTTTATTGAGATAAGGGCAAGATGACACCACAAATTAATTTATATTTTAATGGATCAAAATAGAATCTGCAAACGGGAAATTAATTTGGAAAGTTTACCAGAGCACGTTAGGGGTTGTCCATAAAGGATGTCCGAAAATTCGGATGACTTATGTCAGTAGCGATTACTAATGCGCTAAAATAGTACGTGATTTTTCCGGTCAGTGATGTCTCATTGGTCATTCTTTTTTCAAAATAATCTGGTCTATGGCAGGGGGTGAATCAAGGAGTTTTGATGGGCGTCCTTTGTGGACGCCCCCTTAAGAAGCCCATTTTATCAGCCTTTTCATTAGTAGAAGCAGTACACGTAGGCGTTGTCCTGCATCAGCAAGGGCTTAATAATATGGCCATGTACTTCCTCAGGGGAAAAGTGTCGAATCAGCCTGAATTACTTCGCTTTATTTACCCTTGGCCCTTTATTCCGTTTGATCAGCGAAAACTAACAGGTAATGTCAAGAACTATCAATAAAACGTCAATTAGGTTTTAATGCACTTGTAGTTAGAGATATTGATCTGTCGTTAGCGCATTTTATGCAGTGAATTTTGTTTAATTTAGCTGACCGATAAACTCCATGCACCGAATTTGAACGGAACTAATGATAGGTTAGGCGATCTTCGTGATGCAATAAAATTATCCAATATATGAACTGCCACTGTAAACAACTGCGTGACAGTAGATTCTGACTATATAGCAGTAACCTTACATGCTCAAATGTAATTTATACAGCAGAAATATACACGTGATGCTCGATGGACTTGGCAGCTTTGGCAGATGCCTATTTTCTCACCAAATTCATCGATAGATTTTTAGCTCTGCAACGAACTTTACTTGAGCTTCAAATGACAATATTTTACCTTTAGGAATAGTCTCACTTCTGTAATGAAACTCAACCGAATTAATGGATTATGCCATACGAGCTGCGATATCTTACTACAGTATACTGCTTGAAATTATACAGATTTCCAATGTGCATGACAGTTGGGGTTAGAGCAAATGACTGATGGAATAAGCTTATTCAAACAGTGTTATTTTGACGATGTAATCTATATGAAAACTACGAAAATATACACATTTGGATTTATATATTTAGCATATTTTCAACGGATTGCATTCCAAAATGCCAGCTAGCATCGAAAAATTATTTAATAACATGATTAATGGTTTATTTCTATGTAAAAGCTGAGTTTAAGTGAATTGAAAAATATTTGTAAAATGTTCAAAGTGTTAAGCCTGACCCCAGAAGGATGCCCACCAATCAAAACTAGCTATAATTTTTGCTAAATTTATTTAGTTCACTAAGATTGCGTTATTTTTTTATTATTTTCAAACGTCCCGTTTAATTGCATAAAAAATGAAACTTCAAAAAACATGCAAACTCCTTCGAAAGTTGCGTTGCAGGAAAAGACGCATTTCCGAAGGTCAACTTTTTTTCAAACTTATTTCATTTTGTGTAAATAAATCTTGCATTTTCAAATTACAAAAAAAAGCTCAGACCCTAATGGACGACCAATTCTACAAAGGAACAAATAAACGCAGTATCTTTTTGCCTCGGCCTTAATTCAAACTTCGACTTTTGCATGTTGTTTTGTATACTGTTATGCATGCATACAGTACATGTTTTGTATATACAGTGTAGACAAGCCGCACTCTATTCCTACGCAATCCGTTATCACATTCATCCCAAATTCCGACGTCGGGGTTTTAAATATTTTACGCTGAATTTTGCGATAGTGCGAATTTCCAGCGAAAGTCCTCTCGTTCAGCGGCTTAAGATCGAAATTCTGGTGGAAAAATCACGAAAACATCTAGGCGTGAGTCACGTGTTGAGGAAGGAAGTACAAAGTGGCTTTCCGATTTGGCGATACGAACAAATTTTTGGAGACTTTTTTCGTCGAATATATAAGTGCAAAACACGTAAAATCCTAAATAAAAGGCCATCGGCGGGTGAACGAGTGAAATGCTAGAGATGGACAAAAATCGATAGCGAAAAAAAAAAAAAAAAAAAAATCCTCAAATCATTGGTGTGTCAGGCAAATGCATTTGGAATTCAAAGATTGTGCGAAATGGGATGCCAACTTGACTCTGATATTTATTTCGTATTCCTTCGGAATATAGAGGAAATCAAGTGTCAAGCCTGAAAGCAGAGCACAAAATTAAAGCTGCTAGTGCGAGGGACAAAGCTACAAAATCTGACCCACACACAGTTATATGATCCGATTTTATTTTCATTGAAAGACATCAGTTGCCATCAACTGTTTTCTATAAACTACAAGCAACAAGGCACCATTTACCTGATGTGGGTCACTTTCAAATAACAATTGAGGTGTATCTGTGAACAGGGTGCCAAACCATAACGTCCGAAGTGCCGGACACTCAAAATACTGTTCAGCTTAATACATTGCAAGAGCCATTCAGCACCTTCTAAAGCGGTGAGGTTAATGCTATTGTGTGTGGCACATATACTGTTTAGTGATGCACAAGTTGATGCATAAATTTCGTAATAACCACGGTACTAATGACGTTTTTGGAAAAATTTCGGGGAAATAATTCTTACTAAGTTCTTATTTTTTTTTAATTAAACGAACGAAATCAAATCAGTGCTATCTGTATTTTTCACGGAACTATTCAGTTTTTCCCTACTCTGAAAAGTTGCTTTTTTGTGTCGCTATGAAAAACACGAAAACCGTTAATTTATAATTACAAGATTGGTAGAACTAGAATTGCAATTAGGTCTGTGTTGCGAATCACTAATTGGCTGTCACAATTAAAATCGATGATCAAATAAGCTAGCAATCTGGGTTAAAATAATTTAACCGCTCTTAATTAACCTGACCTACTCCAACTAATTCTTTACATCAATTTGTAAATTTTGTTTGAATAAATTAAAATATGTACTTCGGACCGGACGCCTTACAGAGAGTATTTTATGTAGTATTTGCAATTTATATAAAAAAAGAGACTCGGTCGAAAATTGATTTTCAAGTTTACAGTCTGGCAGGTCGCGCCAAACTCAACTGGATTTTTCGTTGTAAAAATTTGAATAAAATTTTATGGAGACCGATGTAACAGGATTTAAAGCCAATTAAAAATTACAGATAAAAAACGAATAGATATTCAGTTAACGTGTCACCTTTTTATCTTTTTATTACTGCAATAAAAGGAAAAAGGGGTTGCGAAATTTAACACGTCAGCGGACGACGACGAGGGCGCCATCTATCGGCGAGTTTTGAAACCGCAAAAAATTCTCATAACGCTTTTGCATGAATTCGTAAATAAAGTAATATATGTATTAAGCCTTACATGCAAATAATTAGTTAGTATTCTCAGTATTCCCAGGAAACTTTTCAAATGCACCAATTTTCAGGTAAAAACGGGGTGAATACTTCGAAATTGCCCGCTAGATGACGCCACCTACCAGCTTCTTGCACTAGCGTCTGCTTATCGGCTATTTCCTGCTTTG
>JAQIXS010001548.1:0-29106 GCA_034700785.1 Rossiulus vilnensis | reverse complement strand
TTTTTTTCACGCTCTTGGCAGGGGCCCCCGCAAGAAGTATATCCCCGGGGCCCCAGAAGTCCTCTCGGCGGCCCTGTACATATGAGTTCAGATTTAAAAGTAACGTCCTCTGAAATTCGGCTTCAAAACTTGTAAAGACTCCATTTAGTGTAAATAACTTCAGGAAAACAGTACATCTACTAACATCCGTTTAATTGACCCATTTTAGTGGGCGATCCCAATTAAATCAGAGTAGTCAAACAGTCCATTCCGGTATTAACAATTTAAAAGCAGCTGAATCATTTTAGTCGCGTAAGTATACATGCATAATTACATTATAAATACGGTCGGATTCCTTAATTGTCATAAAATGTTACGGCATTTCCAAGTTTAGATTTACAAAAATATCCATGTTGTTTTATAGTTACATTCAAAATGTGAGTTTAAACACTTTTTATTCTACCCATCAGAAATAAGAAACATCAAAGTGACACAATATCATGCAACGTGCGACCATCGTCTTATCTTAATTGAGTCATAAAAATGCCTTAATGTGGTATAAATTAATTACATCATACAACACTGGTCAACTCAGTATGCTATCTTACTAAATCTTCAGTTATGTGGATAAAAGAATGAATCCCTAGGTTGTCCATTTTTTCTTTTACAATAGGTTATTGTAGCCTAAAGAATTACCAATGCATCAATAAAATGCAGCGTTATATTGTTCATGATGTATACACATGATTTTCCAATTTTAAAGAATACATCGACAATTTATGTAGAAGATTGTGGTGTCACATCTTTCAAGTTTAGCTAAGTTTGCAATTCTGGTGTTCGACGAACATCGCTGGCAATCCATATATTTTCGAAATCACCAATTTCACCTAAAAGCCATTATCCTTTTGAGGTATTTTATAGCAAATATGTCAAAATCGATGGCAGCATTATACCGCTCGATGCCAGAACTTTCCAATGCACCATCATCAGTTTTTGCAACGCCATTATGTACCCGATGCAGCCCAAACTCTAAAGGGAATTTGAAGAACACAACATCGAAGTTTAATAGCAAGGAACAAAGTGACACTTGGGTTGGAATAAAATGTCATTAAACATGCATACACAGCCCAGCAAAAACGCAGCCTAGATGTTAGGAAGTAGATCAATAAAGACAATGATGCAGCTATAAAAGATGCTTAGAAGAAATTAGGTTGGATGAACCGAGCGTTTTCATCGTAGACATATTACCAATTGTAAATTAGTCTTTGGTGAACTATAGATTGCATTTGGTGCAATGGAGATGGGCTCACTAAGGATTTCCCTAATGATATTCACAACGACAATCCAGTTTTTAAGTCAATAGCATAAAAACAGCGAAAGCAAATGCTATCTCCTCAGAGACTACATAGAAAAAAACCTTCCATATCAGCAGTTTGTTTGGACCAATACCAGAACTCAAAGGCATCGCAGTGTGCTAACTTACGAGGTCTAATGCATCTACGATCCGTATTTATTTTAAAGCTCCCAAACGACTCCGAGCAAATGATGCCTACGCGCATAATGCCGAACAAAAATACTCCAATCCATTTGGTTTTGCTATAAAAACACAATCTCACAGGAATTAGTGGGAACATTGCGCGTGCTGTCAAGAGATCATGCATTTTATAGTGTTTGGTGGAATGTTATCAGAAGCCAACCTATAGAAATCCTACACAACTGGCTGAAGGTTTGAGAGGAAAATGGAAATTCTTAAGATAACGACGACATATTGTTCTGATTTTCAAAATATTTAATACAGACTAGCGCCAAAACATTAGTGGGTTTACCCGACAAATTACGGCATGTATGTAAAGAAGTCGCCAATATCAAACTTGTGGAATTTACCAACTTTTTTTCCCCAAACAATTTATTTCATTTTCCGTATACAGCTACTTATTCCATTGGGTTAGTGCTAAATCTACACATGAAAAAACATTCCCAGTTTCGCCTAAACTTTCTTTCTTGTCGAAATCCATGAATATGCGCAGTTAATGCACGTAGTACTCATTCATGAATATTTCACCTCCTCAGTGTATTTAATTCATTTCTTCCAGGGTGGAGCTTGGAATTACGAAACAAAATTCGTTAAGATATGAAGTTTGGAAGTGAATTGAGCGCAGTTAAGGCCCATTCTATTATGGATGGAACCTAAACTCGTGCCAAGAACTCTTAGATCGACTGATAATGCCAGTATATCAGTGATTAGTGAATTTGAGTGATTTATGATTCGACCAAAACTATTTGGAAGTGCTAGCGATGAAACGTTTAGTTGGCGATCTTTTTTAACAAGGCGCTAACGTACAACCCGGAACCAGTGCAACCTAGATTATGCATGCCGACATAAAAACTGTTTTTGACTTTGATTATGTTTTTATACGTTTATAACGAATTAAATCAATTGTTATTTAAACGTTTGGCAGAGTAACAGAAGCCTGACGGATTTTAGGCCAATGAAACGTTTTAAAGCTGGCCACTTTAGGAAATCTCATAGATCGATTTCGCGTCAGTTTTGCAAAGGACTAGTATCTTCATCAAGTTACATTTTTAAAAAAATTCAAATAACTTAAACATAGTAGTGGAGGTTTGGTTCAAATATGTTTCCAATCTGTTACACTAGATGGAGGAATATACCCTATTGGAAACCAACAGTTAAGGCAACGTTTTCTTATATACCAAGCAAGGTAGAACGCAACAAGCCAGAAAGAATGGAATTTGCGAATACAATGCAATTTAATTCAATTGCTATCGCCCTTAATAACAGACTTTAAGCAGCACTTTATGGCAGAAGCACTTTAGTCATACTTTATGCAGTTGACAAAAGGTAAGGTGTCTTTTAAGTTATGATTCAAAGGGATTCCTTCTTAACACGCTATAGTTATTTTTACATTAAGCTTCGATCAGTTACAGTATCCATCCCTGACAACCTCCGAAAATAACTTTCCACGCAGATATATAACTGGTACATACAGGACCAATACCTGTTTGGATATAGACCTGCCTGACACACGGTAGATTCTAAAGAAGCAGCCTAAAACTTTTTACAGGTCTAGGTCCCGATTGAAATTAATTATGTAAACATTTAAAAATAAAAATCGTTTTCCTACCATTAAATTTTGATAATATAATGCCCTAAACCTATCATAAATGCATGTATTATGTTATTTAGTCATTATTTATTTATTGATTCGCTAAATACGAGCGTATAATTTTATTATTACACTTGTATTTATCATCCTAAAACTGCATAATAATCTAAGAGCTTGGATCCTTCAGTGCATCTGCTCTGTTCTCTATGTAAACAGGTTTTAAAAAGACCACATTGTGTATAAATTAATATAATTAAACATGGTAATCGATCATAAATGCAAATTATATTTTCCAAAAACGAAGCTGTTTACAAATCGACAAAAACATGATCCAAAACATGCATATATTGATCACCCATATCGACTTGAAGAGTGTCTTACAAGCGTAGAATTATTGCAAAGAAAACCGCATACATGTACGAACATCTTTTAAATAATAACGACATGAAGTACAGCGCACTTTTCCAGGGGGGAGGGGGAGGGCTTGTCATGAAGCAATTCCCAATGGGAACATTTGGCTAATCTGAAACATAGTACACAGGAGTTCGACAGATATGCAAATGATTAAACTTTAATGACTGTCATTCATGTTTCCTTTAACGGCTCTGAAAAGGCCTCTTGAAATTCAATTATGAAAACAATTTACTGTTTGTTATACTTCAAGTTCAGTGTAGGAGTAATTGTTATTTTTTTCTCCTATTTTCCTAGACTGTTCCAAAGTGGAACAATTTGACAGAACTGATATTCTCAAGTTATTTAGCTAGATGCTTTGGTCTCATGATTCCTGCCACAGGCCTCTTCATACGGGCTGCTTGCGGGTATCTATTGCAATTTGAAGTTGATGCAAAAACAATTCAAAAATAGGTGGACCATTTCCAATGTGCCATTAATTTGCCATTTAAAAATTTTAAAAAACAGAAAAAAGTGCTGAATATAGCTATATTGTCTGTTGCGAAGTATGAGAGAAAATGAACGTACTGAACCTGTTCATGTAATTGCGCCTCACTTTTTCATTCCTAGGGAGAGAATTGAGGCACTGAGCAAAGAAAAATATTGAGATTCAGTTTTTGTTTTTTTATTATTAATCGTATTTCTAAATAATTTTGTCAAAGAAAAGAAATGTATAATTAGATATCTAGTTTTTAAACCATTTTGCATGGAAGTATAAAAAACATAAGCCTTGGATGGTGGGTGGGGGGAAAAGTTTTTTTTTTGCTAATGAAGAAAGGGGGAGGTAGAGATGGATAAGAACATTTTTTTGCTTCGCTTAAGGCCTCAGTAAAAGTTAATCAGGTGGTCCTGTTTTCACCCGTTATTATTTCAACATGCAAATGTTCTCGATATCGTTCACAAACACTCCTCCAATGTTGCTGACATCACAAATCAGTAGTAAACTAAATTTGATTAGGCGTTCATAAAAAAGCCTATAAAATTTCCTTGAAAATTCAGCATAATTCTTCCATGGAAAGAAAAAGACAAGAAAAAACATTCCAATTCTTCCCACGACTTTCCATATACATGTAAATATATAGTTGGCATTGCGAAAGCGATACATGTTTGTTGGCTTTGCACATTATGTCACATATTCACTAATTCGCAATATGAGAAAACTAAACTAATGCAAAGAAACTACAGGCAGGCGCGTACTAGAGATAAAAGAATGCTCGTATTTTGACGTACAACCAGGATTTTACATTTTAAGATGGAAAACAAATTCGAGAATTTCGAATTTATTCACCAAAATAGCCTAAACGTTTACGATGGAATGAGGACTAAAATTGTTTACAGCTGTGGGGTAAACTTTAAATCTACTTGCTATCATAAAGCTTGAACTAAATTTAAAGAATATAACGTTGATCGTTACGTCCTAAAGCACCTTCTTAACTTAGACACGCGCGCACATTTATGAATACAGAGAAAAACATACCGCATCCACTTAAAATCTAAAACGTTCGAAAACGTCGAGTGCTTGGCGGACGATAAAACGAAACGACTGAGTTTTATTACCCTTATTCTCTCGTATTTTTAAATTTCTGTTGCAGCTTTTTACTCTGATGACATGTTCAATTTCCTTATTGTATATTTGCCTGCTCACCACCCTTCGACTACAATGTATGACTTTGATGCTGTATGAAAGACTTGCATGTGCAACTTGAAATCACCGTTTTTAAAGTTGTTTTGTTATAAAGCATTAGCGATTTGTTAAAACAAAAATATCTTCAGCTTATGCTTCAAACCTACAGCATTTAGATCAGTCAATTTGAACAACTCTTCAAGAAGTGTGCATATAAGATGAAAACATCCAAACAATATTAATATTAGGCAATGTGACGCACTGTATGGCATTAAGTGAATATTCAGCGAAATCTTAATCTTATGTTTTCCACCGAATAAATTGGTTTGATGGATTACACCCTCCTACCACATGGCATCCACTTACTGATTGTAGGATACTAAGTTAAATTGAATTAAATGGAATATCTGGTGCAAACTGGTGCAACTTGGAGCAATGCATATACCGATCAGATATTTAAGCGCCCATTATATATGTACATGTTTACTAAAATGTTAGCAAGGAATAAAGGCGATGTGATCGTTCATGCATATTTTATGGACACTTCCATTATCGGAGAATACGTGTGAAAGCATTTAGCTAACAATTTTGTTTGGAAAAAATACAGAATCACTAAATGCAAAACCAACAGAACTTTATCAGTTTCACCTTGGCCACATGTGTATTTTATCACGCTAATTATCGTTGCTTGTAGTAATTATGCTACAATTTTAATGCGTTAAAACTAATGTGCCCAAAAGGATTAAGCAAACAAATGAGCACGAAATATTGTAAAAGTTGGGCAAAAAATCCACATGCGTTCAATGGTTGGAATATTTGAAACAATGCCAGTGGTACTCGCACGAGCATAACATACATACATTATCTAATTTCTACGACAAATTTCGCATGTATTCAAAATAATGAAGTCTCTTTTTTGTCATCATCTGATGGCAAATTAACGCTACAATTGTTCCGCATTTCACCATAATTGCGTCAACACGTCTGCAGAAAATATCAGACCCAACCTAAGGCTAGTTTCCTGCTTGAAATCCCACATGCATGACATAACTTGTAATTGCCACCAGCACTCATTATAATATCACGAACATATGTGATTAATGTGATAAAAAACAACTGTGATAAACGTAGCTAGATAAAACATGAACAGCTTCGAATTGAAATGTGATACAAAGAGATGAGGACACAGCCGACTACATGCAAATTGTATGATTGTAACTAAGAATAATTGATAATTGTAACGTTGTATAAATTGGAAACTTAAATGTGGAATTAGGTGCGATCTGTGGATTGAAATGTAATGGATGGTGCTCCATATGTATGTATTGTATTGTGTGTCTCGATGCTGTAATAGTCTGTGTTTATTTCTCATTAAAAGATCGCCTGATGATGGATTAATTAAAAATCCGAAACGTCGCGGAAACAGCAATTCCTGGCTGAGACTCCTGTTATTTAAGTTATAAAGGATGTCGTTAAAATACGCAATACATGTACTTAAAGGAGGCTACTAGAGCATTATTGGTGCCTAGTTTTTCGAATAAAGCAATTCATTTACAACTTTAAATAAAGTTAGTGAAAAAAATCACCTAAACCCTAATAAAAATACGTCAACAGAAATATTTTGTCTTGAATGTACCAAAAATTACTGTTTTTCAACAGCACCTGTATCTGAGGCATGAAATTTCCATTTGCGTTGGTTCTTCTGAGTGCGTTATCTGAAGCCTTGTTATTAGAACTAGTCATAGACAATAACGAGAGCGTTGACATTTCGAAAGGAACAAAGAATAGATCTGCGGAAATGAGGATTTGATAAGACGGCCTAATTTTAGCAACCCCTTTAGAGCCCACCAGGGGGCGTCGCATTTGGGAGCACTTTCGACTTATTAAGCATTAGAATTTCATTGATATTCAGTAGGGCATTGCCTTTATTAGGAGTTCCACTGACAGGATCAGGAAGAATACTTCCATGAATTGCAAATGGATCACAAATGCCACGCATGGCTATCATAAATATGCATCACTAGAAACTAGCAAGCCATAATCCCATTTGCATACTAATTTATGGCGTTTCGAGAAAGCATTCGAACTGCTAGAGCTAGATCTAAGCCATAGGCGGAAAATTACATATCCAAAGGGGCCAAAGAGGCCAAAGTAGTCGATTTTCAAGAAACGATCACACAAGGCGAGAACCAAGCCCAGTACAGCAATAGCTGCTTTTCATAATCAGATCGAAAAAGACCAAATTATAAAAGGTTAGTTTCCAAGAAGTAAGCTGCAAATTAATCGAATGGTTTATTAGGCCATTCTAAATCCAACTGCAATTCTAACAAACAATTAGGATCCATAATTTGGAGTGCTGCCTAGAAACTTGCCTTAATAAACATGCATATTTCCTTGAAAAGCTCTAATGAGGGAGTGGGGAAAATAATTACTGATGATATAAAAAGTGCGGCTTAATGGCTTCTCATATTTACTACGTAGATAGTATATTAACAAAATCACTTTTAATAAAAAATAGACATATTATTGACAATCTGGACTAAATGCATATCGATGTAACTGCTGTGTAATGTTGCTTGCAATCTTTTGCAAGAAATGGCCAGTTGTTCAAAAAGTATCAAGAATTATGCGCTTTCAAGAAATTCCGAGACTACGTGAACCAAACAGTGCCCATAGTACAAATTAATTACTTCATACAAATAGATTTTCTACACTTACCAAATAATATTGTGCAATAGATTCGCCCATAGAAGTACAATTGCAGAAAAAAAACCATGTGTGAACTTACCTAAATAGAAGGATAAAAAGTAAAAGTAAGTAAAATGTCAACTATTGCACAATTTGTAAATAATTAAATCAAACATGCAATACGAAAGTTTGTCAGGCAATTTTTCACGCTAACACCCTGGCACCGTAACAGGACCTACGATGCTCGATGCATCATGGAACTGGAATTGACTAGGGATTGTTCGATTCAGATAAAATGGATGAAATAATTCGAGTTATCTGCGCCAACAGTTTCAAATGCATGGAGCTATCGTCAGTTTAAAGGCAGAAGGCGAAATGGCGTAAGATTAATACGCAATGATTTGATAGCGTTTAATCTTCACCGCAGAATTCCAGCGAACTCCCTCGTAAAACTCGCCGCACTTGCAGGCCAACAAGCACTTATCGATTTCCCATTAATTAAAAATTAATTCACTCGCATTTTAATAATATCGCGTTTTCATAACAGCTCAAAATGCCACGTACGCGTAACTCCTTGACAAACACGTGTAACGCCACGCTAAAACGATCCGGAGTCAGAAAGCTGAAAGACTAATTTCGTGTTTTCCTCCGAATGCTCACAAACAAAACAGCATCCGTCGTTGGCTGCGAGCCAGCATTTTAGCAATTTATCGCAAAAAAATTTCGCTAAATAAAAAATTATGCATATGGCAAGAACACATTTTGATTATAGCAGGAGGGGAATGAACGGGGAGGCGAAACAATAAAAGGCAACGATAAATTGCAGTCGGCAAGCCAAATGGAAAAAGCCTGGAGCGAGAGCGTCTCATGAAAAGAAAATTTATTTAGGACCACGCAGATTTGAAAATACCTGAACGTACAAGGTACTTTTTTCGAGATATCCGTATACATTTTTCGCTCGCTCTCCATATTCCGAGGAAAGGAGATAAAAAAACAATTTAGTTTGGAATCATCAAGCACTTCATTATGACAAATGGCAGCTAGACCTTAGCTTTCTCGAAGTCACGCTTTGCTGCTCCGAACATAAAGCTCCATGCACTGAAGCGCCGGCATTTGACATTTCAAATCCAAAATTTAGTTTAAAAATCACGGATGCATGGCCCCTTTACGACATCGCATCAACTACATGAATGGACTCCTTAAAACGCAACTCATGCCAGACTAGCTGCACTAGTTTCATTCAAGAAACATTAAGTCAGAATTGTGTTTGCCGAATAAAGTTTAGCATACAGTACATAAAACAGTTTTATTTAGAGACTACGGTTCACGGAGCTTGTTTAAACCACTTTGCTTACACTTGGGCGTACGAACACAATTGATTTTCTACAGAGTATTTCATTATTTTTCCGCTCGCAGGCATACTCAGAAGCTGTAATGCATTGATTGGGAAATTGTTATTAAAAATGTGATGGCCCGAAAATTAAGACAGAAGATTTTCAGGTTGGTTTACTAGCAGAAAATTGTTCATTAACCAGGAGAGTTAAGCCCCCATGCAAAAAAAATTAAACACTTTTCCTTCAAATGCTTATTATATTTGCTTACATTCATTTTTCCCATGCAGAATTGGTCGCCCACTATAGGGTCTGAATTTTTTCTAAAGTTTTCCTCTCAGTGAAACCTTCGAAGATGGACATAGGATGTGCTCAACGGGTTTTCCAAGTTTAGAAAAATGCAACATTTTTAAATAAAAAAATAGCTCAGACCGTAGTAGAAAACCAGTTCTACACGGAGAAAAATTAATTTAGTAATCGTAATAAAGTATTAAAGCAAAAATGTGTAATTGTTTTGCAAGGTGGGCATGCTTTCGGGCCGGCTTTAAGAGATAAAACAAGCACATTTACATGTAGATGATCTTGATCGTGCAATGTCAGTTTAGAAGCTTTACTAAACATCGCCAAGAACCACTTACATGTATGCCAAGGGCATACGATTGTAATTAAATAAAGATATTATTGGCACCCGAAGTTATCTTATTATAGAAATCTCGACTACTTAATGATGGGCTAGATTTACTGTTAAACTCATTGTAAGAGAAAACGCAAATGAAACTGCAGTGTATTCTACTCCCCCAAGCCCGCCTGTCGTATACTGTATAGTTATTAAGGTGTTATACTGGCTCCGGCAACTGCCAAGTTTTACTCGTAATTTGCAGCAGTATAGTAAATACTGTAAAAAGTTACGAACCGCAACGTTTACTTCACTGGCCCATCTAACTGGCCGCATTTGAAAAAGAATTAAGAACAATTATGGTCCATTTTGGCCGTTGCACACATTGAAACTTTTCAGTGTATTCTGTTGATTTGTAAAATATAAATGCGATTCAACCTTTTAACCGTTTCGGTAACCATCAACTTGACCTTCACATCCTGGCATATTTGATATTCAGACTTTTCGGGAGAAATGATGTCAAAATGGCGGATAGTAAAACGCAGTGCATTTTCAATATACAGGGTAATAGCGCCGAAGCTGCTCCAGGATGGCGGCCAATAAAAATCGGCCGTTTTCCACCAACCGAGATGAGTTTTCGCGCTCGCAATAAACTGCGAAATAAATTCAAACCACAAATGCATTTTCTCGAAATTTGCTTTTCTACTTCCGTCATGGCTGCATTTTCGGCATTCCCACATAAGCGTTACACGCGCGCCTTTCTTGGCTCATAACAAAATATGCAAAAAAAAATTCCTTCGTCTGCTCAGGTTTTCTGGTGCATCTGAATGCTGCTCGATTAGGGGCCATCCATCAAACAGGTGACTTTTTGATTCTCTACCTCCTAAAGTTCAATCCGTTATCGTGCGAATTGGAAACCTTTGCCCCTTCTCACTGAGATAGCACAAATCCTCCAGAGCAGCATTTCTCAAATTATGGGTCGTGAGCGGATTCTTGTTGGGTGACGAAAAGTTATTGAATGTCTTTTTAAGTCACAAAAAACGTCTTAAAGTTTGGGAACCACTGCCTCAGAGAACAGAAATTTCGTTTTGGACGACAACCGAATTTTTACTACTAAAAAGAATTTTACTGTCCCAATCATGTACCACCATTTTTTCATATATTCAATCTGAAATAGATATTCACTCTGAAATAACGTCAGATTTCCAATGGATACTGGCGTTTAAAGTTAATATACATGTACATGACGTCTAGTTCAGGCAATTAGTCGTTTTGACAATATACAATTAATAAATCGATCATTAGCTGAGGATAAAAACATTAACTAGCTTTACTTCACAAAACTGACAGAAGGAGCCGAGGTTCAGAAGTAGAACAAAATTTGCCGATGGCTTCTTTTAAAAGTCATTGTTTTGACCGGGCGTCATCCCATCCCACAACGGCGTTTTTTCAAGTCCTTAAAGTAAAAAAAACTGACCAATAAATGACGTGGTCATGGGAATGGGATGTCGTCCTTTAAAAAAAAACGACTTTAAAAGACGCCATTGACACATTTCATTGTACTTGGGGCGCCGTAAAATGTTTGCAAGCCAAAAATTGGACGTGCCCAAAATTGGTCCATGCACATCCGATTTTTATGACTCAGTCCTGACTGCCCTCCATCCTCGGCCGCCCTTAATGGACGACCCCCTCCCAGAGGCCCCTCGATGGCACTGGGGATCTCCGCATTGCATTGCCACCGGCATTGCTGATTTGACAGTCACGTGAGCGGCGCTCGCTGAATTATCATCTCGCATCTTTGTGCCAACAGCAGCTTTTTAATTATTTTTATTAAAGTCTTATCTTTTGTATCAGCCGTCGTCGGGGACAGATTACGCGCAATAATAACCCTTCCAAATTTACGATAACAATCAAACACGAGTGCGAATGGCTGGTGCGTGCGCACTGAATTCCTGGCTGCGAAAGCGACTACCGAGCAAAACCGCGAGGCTCTAATGCCCCGAAAATGGCACGGAAAGCTGCTTCCGACCCACCGCAATTATTCAACTCCCATGCAGACAATAGATGGCACAGCTGGCAGCGCCCGCGCGCACCTACGCAACAAACGCAATGAAAAATTCACACCAAGAGAGGAATGAGAGGAGGGGGAAGCCGTTCGGAAAATGGGGGTGGCATCAGGGCTTACCGCCTCTAGACAAGCACACTTTTCGATTGGACCCAAATTGGAACATTTGAGCCCTCCACTGCAGCCAGTGTATTTAATGGTCAAGCTATCAAGATTGGAGGGTCTCTTGGCCACATGTACTTCGTACAGCGATTAGGGGCCGAGCACAGATTATGACGTCTGAGTTGGGAAGGGGGAGTCTGCCGAATCGTGACGAAAAGTGCCTGCGACGTCATTTCAATTGACGCACGTTAGGTGTACAATTGTACTTCGAAGTAAAGATAAATTATACAATGTACATATAGAGTATTTAAGTAGTGAAATGTCGTCGACAGAGGCTGAATCAGGTATAGGAAGTGGTACCCCAGCATGAAACGGTTGGCCACCGCTGCGCTCAACTCACTTGACCATGGAGAATGATGACCTCCACCCAATCAAATTGCAGTTCCACTACAGAGGATGTTGTATTTTAACTTTAGGTTATATAAGGGAGATTGTTAAACGATCCTCGAGAGCATAGGCCTCATTCAGGGTGGGGAAAAGAAACGAAGAAGACATTAGTACGGAATTAGAGATGGGAAAAGAAACGTAGAAGACATTAGTACGGAATTAGAGATGGGAAAAGGCACGGTTGTGGTCGATTTTAGAAAAAACCGTCCAGACATCCTAAAAACTACTTTGGAAAGGAGCATAAACCCGGCCTATTCATAATGACATGGCCTAGTTGCCCACGCTGACATCACCACTGCCCATATACATGTACAACTTGTACAAATACATCAGATACCCACAAGATTTTGGAAAAAATTTCGGAAAAAAACCTTGGATATAAGCCATTAAAACAAGGGTTATCTGCAATGACATTTCTAAACATTTCATTGGGCGACGCAACTACATGTATTAAAGAAGAATCTTCCTGAAAGTTTTATGGACAAGGTTGCCTGTTCTATTCAATTTGTAAAGCATTCAAGTTCCCTCGCAATTCTGAAAGTGTCTCTAGCCTGATGAGAAGCTACTACATGCTCTTTGGCGAACAATTTAGAATTGCGAGAGAAGAACTCAACGAGATCATTAAAAAAAGACATCAATATTGCGCGACTCAAAAATAATCACAAACATTCATAACTTTTTTTTTAAAAAAATTCTATACTTGTCGATTTTCTTTGACTAGCCCTGCTAGAGCGATGCTTAGTGCCACCATCTATAATCGCTTCTTTCGCAGAGTCTAAGAAGTACAATTAATCAATTTCCCTTGCGAAAATAAGTGAATTAATGGCGGGGACTGCAACGATACCAGAAAACCCGAGGCTATATATATAGCAGCCCCCCAACTCTTTATGTCCAGAACATAAATTAGCCGCGATTTTAAAACGATGACGCCTTCAATCTGGAAGTTTCTTTCTTTGCCCAGTCTCGTCCTCCTACGAGATCATATTAAAAGCGCCTTACAGAAAAGATTATGATGGATGTTGCGCGATGGAAGCGCGCCATTTTACATCAATCAAACAGCGTGAAATTGGATGGGAGAGATAGCTTGGGAAAACCGGCACATGTTTACGAGCCAAGCGTGCCATCTAATAACGTGCACGGCTTAAAGCCGAACCGTTTTCGTCGCTAATTCCGAGCGAAACAACGATGCCGCATTCTATCACCTTCTTGGACCGTTCCATCACCTATTGTCGAAACGTCTGGGAAGTCGGAAAGTGAGAATCTTGTATCATACATTCTTGAGGCGTGGCGAATTTGGTAGCGGTTTACAGTTCCAGCTGAAGCCTCACACGAAAGTGTGAAGAAGAGTGCGTTGCATATATAGTGAAACAAGTCTTTCTTCTGAAAATAGACTCGATATTTCGAAATCCGCAATAGCGAACTGAGTGATTTAACGAAGCCAACCGAATATCGATGGACGACTAATAGAGATTGCATTAAAGTCGCACTCTACCTCACGAATTCCTGAAACTGAAAGTCCTAGCTTCGTGGATTTTCAAGAGACAAGGTTATAGTTATGCTCATGTATTGGCATGGAAATTGATGACTTTGGGAACAATGAAAACTTGATTCCAAACATTGGATTTATTTCATGTATTTTATTAGACGTTGTAATTCTCTTCCAAAGTATAGCCCTAAGCTACCAAAAATTCAGTTTGACAATGATGATGGTGAGTCTATGATGGTGACCATCAAAAAGCGGTGGTAACCGATGAATAAAACACTTGGGTTAATGGATTACACCCCACATGGCATATAGTATGGTACTAAGTTGAATTGAATTAAACTGAAAAACCATTCGTCTCGAAGTGCAGTAGTTACACCATCAGACCACGTTACCGTTGATGACCAGTTGCAGGCAACTTAAAGATCACCTGTAGAAGAGGATAGTGACTGAAGAAACACTTCGAGATTTAAAGAGGATGTGGATGAGGATGTCACACCTTGGCGTCAGTCATACAGAATGCGACAATTTCCAAAGCGCTTTCAAGAATCCCCAAGACTCCGTCAAAGATTGTCGACTGCTTTTCAAAGTAATGGCATTACACTCTTCTCAAGCTCGAATTTACGAAATAGAATGGAAGCTTCGTTATACCAAGCCTTGCCTGCAAATGCTCTGCGAATTGGATCGCATTATGCCGCCCACTGCACTAAGAGCGTCTATAAACCAATTCTAACGATTCAAGTTACTTTAGTCAACTTCGCTGGCAACTGCATTGCATTATCGCGTGGCAAACTTCAAGAAATGCAAATTTGCGCCTTATCCCGCATTTCCATATCAAATCACGCTAATTACGTGTCCTGAACGCCAGACAAGCTGATTAAGTTTCAGATTTCAAAAAGGAGTGACGTGAGAGACGCGACTAGGGCACTCAGCCTGACAGAAGCTTAAGCTTCCACCAAGACCATCTGCTAATCTGCTCTTTTTTTCATTCCAGCAGCAATTTGGCCCTATCGTAAGTCCTTAGAGTCAAGCAAATTTCTAATTCGATGTGCGGAGAAATCACAAGATGCAGCGCAGGGATTCTCATTAAAACAAGCCGCCATTTTGACCAGAGCCAGACTAAACTTTCGACGCGTCGCGTAATTAATCGGCCGACGTGGCCCCGAGCCCGATGATTTCAAAAGCAAGCTAAATTAGTTTAGCAAAACGTGGCCGCGGGCAATCAATCTTCGGCTCCTCCGATCTATCTTCCTCCGTGAAATTTCAACCACTGCACCAATTTCGGCTGACTGTACCATCTGTCCGACGGCCAAAAATTTTTCGGATTCTTTGAATCGGTTATCTGCTGGACGTAGGCACAGCCATTCGATGAGATTGAGCCATTCATAATTAATTTTTTTGTGCCATAATAAATATAATAAAACTAAAGCATCGTGGATCAGAACTAGGCCACTTGCCAAAAGCAACGCCCTCGTGCGCGTCGCCATATTGCGTCTTCTTTCATGCGAAATTAATTAAGCGCAAACGCGTGTGTATTGAAACTAATCGCCATGAGCTAGCGGCTCAAAGCAGGGCCTGTCACCAGTCGGTATGCATGCCGAGTTGAGGCCCAGCTTCGAAATTAATAAATCAAATTACGAGATGCTTTTTTTCCTTCGAGCTGAGAATTTAATGAACGTAAAGACGGTTTAATTTCAAGCTTAGCCCTGCCAACATGGCGAGCTTTTCAAAATGTAAAAAAGTTTTTCGAAGCAATGGTGTCCAGCCGCTGCGCACTTGCGAGTCCTGAGAATGGTACAGAGGCCGTAAATCCCTATTGATTTTCGGAGAACGTACACCAATCCTCTAAATTCCCCTCATTTACGGAAACATTCAGCACACAAACATAAAGTACAATTTGTTGTTAGCTGCATGTTGTTTTTGACAAGTAATATAGCGATAAGAGTATCTTTAAAATTAGAATATATTGAGCCAAAACCAATTAGAGATACTGTATTCAACTTATATATGCTTTACAGCATAGAGAAAGGCACACCGATGCCCAACGGATGGAAAATGAGCCAGAGGGCAGGAAAGATTAATCGCAAAACATGCTCTTTCATTCTATTGGTCCATCTGAATTTGAACAGACCATAGACATTTTCATTTTGGTGCTCCTTCCCCCTGTTGGGCCTGCCATAATTGGTGTACCATCCAACTGTCATATTTGGTCACATTTCCTGCCATTTGTTACTGGATCCGCCCCTGACTTACATGCATTATCCTTATGGAAAGTTTTTATTACAATAGACTGATATTCAGACATCGATGAAATATTGATCTGCGTATATTTGTATAGGGGGCTAAAGGCGCCAAATTATCCCCCTCTCATCCATGATTGCAAATACATGTAAGTTACTGTGATAACTAATGCTCCATATGTTTGCAATAATTTTACTTAGTTTGCAATCATTGACCACCTCATACAACCAGCGTGCAACCAAACTAGATTGTATAAGTCATTTAAGAATTAACATGAGTGTGCTACCAGTTTACCATCATTTTTTTTCGCAACCACTTTGCAATCAGCTTCCCTCTTTGCTCCCCTTCGAGACCGAAGTGTACATGGATGATGAAAACAAAGTTTGGCGCAGAATGATAGTCGGATTCAAAGCCACGCCATATTAACAGCTTCTGAAGGAGATGACAAAAAATTGGGCATATTTCGTCCAACTGACTGAGCAGACGGTCTCTGCGCTAATCAATTTTGAGCGCCACGTGTACTTAACCAACCGGTATCTCACGCACTCCGTGCCTATATATAGTAGGAGATGGATGGCGAAGTGAGTAAAACCAGAGAAAGAGAGTAGTTCATCCCACAATTTATTTCAGATCAATGAACGGTTTTCCAGCGCCTATAGATTGTTAATGCCAGGCGCCGGGGCTTAAAGAGTCCGATGATGGATTGCAGACGCCTAGACGATCCACCGGAGGCCTCTTACATCAAACTGTTTTCTATATCTCTCTTCTTTACTTTTCCCAACTAGTCCCTTATCACACAAACACCACCCTTGCTCGCAATAAAAACCAAAATTCACGCGAACGTAAATGGGGATACGATTAGGCGACGACGCAGGATGAAGGCAAACTTCCCAAATCCCAGATAAAAAATGATACCTGCTAATAAAACGCAGTGGAGGCGCTAGGCGATGGAAAAGAAAACATCCATGGATGGGTTACGGACCCGGCTTATGCGTATCTGTTTAGGTCTTCTTTATGAAGTTGGCGTGAACGCTACATAAACCGGGGCTCTTTCCAGCGACCGTGTCGAGTCCGCGCTAATCCGAGATAGCACTGCCAGTATGCGGCCAATATCGGTTTTCTGGCAAATTAAATAACAAATACCGGCTCCGAAATGACATTTGATCCACCGACGATGGCGCCCTTATTTCCCAGCCACTGCCATGGACATTACTTGCGTTTCACTGTTTCAGCGTGGACCCAACCAGGCTATCGCAATTCAATTTCAGTCAATTTACGAGCGCTGCAACGCACTGCTCCCAACGTGGTTTCCAGCCAGACGTTTGCAATACAACAATTGAGTTACAGGCAGCTTGTATTTTTAATACCAAAGATATGTGAAAACGTTTAGAAGGATGTATGGTAACAATATAATTGTTTCCAGTTTTTAAAATAAGCATTCTGTCTGGGTTATTTCCCCAAATTAAAAACGTTTTCGGTCAAGGAAGTCCATTCATCTACAGGGGCGCCCCCTGTATGCGGGCAATCTATGCTAACAATATAGCATGGATTGCCCATATCTAGGGTCCAAAACACAAGTCAACCCAACGTGGATCCCAGCGTGTGGAAGAACACTTCGTGAAAGAAAGATCGACTATTATTATTTTTAGATATTGCCAACAGCCTCTATAACATCAATATGAATTAAAAGAGTTAATATCATATTTACACATCTAATTGCTTTTATTCAGTGATTACGTTCATTTTTCCTTATTATACATGTACATGCATATGGATTGGGCAGTGACATGACATTCGAGAGTAACACTTTTGGGTTTCATTTGGGTTTCAAATTGGGTTTCAAACGTATAATTCTAAATTACAAAAGCAATCCTGATCCAGTTAGAATGAATTAAATCTCAAATCGTTTCACCCTCCTTTAATAAAATATGTAACGTGAGTGATTTATGTATAAATACATTCCCTTGCACTACGGGCACAAATTGTTTTCTCCACGTAAATTACAGCGGGCTAACACAAATCATAACGTTTAATTACATACTGTATGTGATACAAATGTTTTCCTTACGTGCAATACTGTATTTATGGGATGGTTTCACCGTTGGTATTTATTCAGGAAAGTGAATAAACGAAAGAAATTAAAATAAGTTCAGAGAAAGTTCTTTTCCAGGGTCACACGGTGATTAATTATAACTGGATTTACTACGTTACTTAAATTAAGCATCGCAGGTATAATGTTTGGATTCAACATAAGGCGTCGTCATTATGTTATATCTGTATTGTTTCTCGCGAAACCTGCAAAGGTCATTCGGCCGTTATGGTTGAGACATCATATTAATGTCGCTCTTATTTAGGGCGATTAAACGATTTTATGGACGGCATCGTACACGAAGCCACGTTTAGGCGTTAATTCCGCAACAGGAAGTGGCAACACTGCCCTTCCCGCTTGCTAATCCGCTTTTCAGTGGCAAAGGAAGGAAATAGAAAATCCGATTTTCCCCGGTCAGCAAAGCGTGGAAAAACGACTTCGCTGATTTCATCTTTTTAATTGATGCAACTTGAGAGCTTCAAGAAAATAAACGCAGAGCTGATTTTAGTCAAGGCCTCGGCGCAAATTTCCATTTCCATCATTCTTTGTATAAAGACGAGTGGAAATCAAACAATTTGGGATACATTTTGAAATAATAATATCTTGAATCCGATAAACAAACTTTAATTACACATATTGTGAGAAAACCCAGCCAACTCAACGATAACTAAAAAATGTACTATTTTAGCACAATATGGTGTCTACAGGATTTGGAGATGGATAATCAATCACTTTTCAATGACTTTCATGCGGGTTCTGCTGTTTCGACGCATTCAGTCAAGTTACCAACGTCAGAACACTCTTTTGGCTATCAATTGGTTTTAAAAAGTTGTTAAGATAATAAAAATAATAACGCTTTTTTCGTAAGACCCGATTAGCATATTTATAAACTATCATACCAGATCCGTACATATCAGTGACCCTAATGACAATTGAATAACTTTCCCAATGCTAACGTCAAGTTCAATGATGAAAACTTTAATCGATGGATTTCAACGACTAATGCTTCAAATGCAGACCTTAGGACACCCTGCACAAGTCCATCAGCGACACGTTCCGCTTAATGGCAGGCCAATTAAAGCAGTGACGAAATTATTCTTGCACAAATGCGTTCGCTGGCGCTTTCAGACTGAGAACAGTCAACACAAAGCTCCCTGATTCAATTGCCAATACAGTAGGTCTGTCTCCGAAAATTGTTTAATTCGTGATTAGGTTCCGTTCACAACATGACGCAGGCATTGGTTTACCTGGCCAATTTGCGTTAGACCGGCAATCGGGCGGAAAATCCGATTGCAGGGGCATGGAAAAACGAAACAAATTCCCATCCAGTGAAATCTAATTTCCAGTTGGGGATGCATCGCCCTCCTGGGCTAATTAGCATCGAGCAATCGCAGGCTGGCGATCGATAATATTGAAGGAGCGCGCTCGTGAAATATGTCCGAAATTTAATTATACCATGTGTCGGCTCGACAATTTTCCCCCAGTTGGCAGTGAGTTTCGTGTGGGCTAGAAATGTGCCGTGCGGCATCGGAAATTGCAAGATTATATGCTGCCAAAGTGACACGGGTAATTCAAATCCATTATACCTGGCGAGCATATGGTTAAAGCCAGCTGACACACGCCAGGCACAAAAAGCCACGTCCGAACGAATTCCCAGTTATTAATTTTTTACTGGTCAATTATACCTGCATCCAAATAGTGGTTTTCTAACTGCTCTTGGCAGTTTTCCAATCCCGAAGCTTCCCCCGAACAGTTATCTACTGCAACTGCTCTAAAAGGCTGGTAGTTTCGTGTAGGGAGAAACAGGAATATACATGTACATGTGTGAGCAATGGTGTAGGCCTGCTTCAAGCAACATCAACCATTGCAGCGAACGAAAGAGAACAATACGATCGCAAAATTCGGAAAATAACAACCCTGGGGCGAACTAGTTTTAGCGAAGTCTTGAATTATACCAATAATGTATTTAGTCGCAGTGCAAATACGCTTATTGAGTCCCTGAAGTAAAGACTGCTAGCCATTTCATTTTAATCACAGATAGAGAAAAATACCTGTATCTATAATTCACTGCACTATTCATTCATGACATAGGAAGAAATGCTGGAATTGCTTAAAAAAGATATCGCTCGATGTAACATTATTTTAATCGGTAGAAAATGTAATAGAATTCATTTCCAATAAGATGCATTACAATACACGCTCGACGTTATTTTACATTTTATGATGTGTTGGTCATTTCTATCTCGGTCATATTTTATTAATTATAAATAGCTTTTCACTGACGATCTAGACAGCATACATGTACCTGTAGGTCACACTGCACAGTCGGTTTGCCAATGAATACATCAAACTTGTTTATACTGTATATTCTAATGCAGGATTTTAGCATTTGGGAAAGGGGGATGTTTTACGCAAAAATCATGATCATATTGACAAATATTATGAATACAGGGCTATTGCACCATCTGGATAAATATTGGATTGCGCATTGGTTGCTTTCCTTCCCCTTGAAATTATGCCTGCTGTTTGGCTTGTTAATTTTAGGCGTATGATGGCATCATAACGCTCTCGCTACAAATAGGCCAAGTACTTAACCGCAACTGCACATTTTCTGTTAAAACCTCACTGACCTTACATTTTATATGCTCTTTTAGGAAAGGAGACACTCGTGAAAATGCTGTTATGCGTCTTACTATTTTAGGAAATCGCCTGCAATTTCATCTTCCATTAATATATTTGTCTTCAATTACAGCGAATCGCATTATTGCACTTTCATTTTTTATCATGTTTGGGTTAATTTCAATTAACGTTTGCATCAGCAATTTTCTTTATAATTAATCTAGCTTTCTGCAAAGCATTCAATTCTACTTTAAATGTTTGATTAGCATATCCTTTTAAGGATACGATATTTTGTTGACTTACTGCTAATTAATATTGAACTTAACCACAACACAGATGAGGGCAACGTGGTTGTAATCTAATTAAATAACAATCGCTTCAATTTAAGACGTGACACCCTAGAGAGTACCGTAACGAAAATAGATATGAAACACAGACTTGGGACAACATTTGAAGCTAGGAGTTCAAAGTGCCAAAGTGGTGTCAAAGTGCCAACATTGAAAAACTTAAACTTTACATAGTGTAACTGCTGTTCTCTTATTAACGATGGTTATATACATTTATAAGTAATACCATTTTCTGATACATTTGCACTGGGCATAATAATTCAGTTCTTAAAACTCTTGATTTTTAAATCAAAAGTTAAAATATGGCTTTACTAAATGCACTATTCTATTTCTTTTTAGTATGTAACCAGTTTGTCTTATGTAATGCCAATGTCATAGAATTCCATACACATGGCTAATGTACATGTATCATGAAGTTAAAGGCAAACGAAAATCAAATGATAATCATTGTTTATGGATACTTTCAAGTTTCGATATTTTTGTGGGCTTTGACTGTGCGCGAAAATATAAAAAATACTGCTTTGTTCTTTTTGGTAGTTAGTATTGGTTGTAATCCATAAAATGTATACTCCGTTTTGCGTACTTTCTCTTTCCATACATTAACATTAACGTACGGACCCATGACTATCCCATTGTTCATTTACGCAACGTGTGCTTCGAAGTTACGAACACCATTAAGGCGTGAGTTATCACCTTGAAATGCCAGGGAAGTAGGAGCAGAATCAAAAAGTCATGCAAAAGTAAGGGACATTTTTATCTAATAAAATGTCAACCTTCAATTGCCATAATTTCCAATTAATGTTCATGATACTGCTCAAAAGAGTACGTATGCAGTCGCACATATGCAATAATAGATAATTCCCTTATTTTCTACAGCGCAATTTTAATTCTCGAAATAACAAGTATACCATCAATGATTGGCAAATGTTGTTTCAATTATTACTTAAACATTTTTGATAAATTAAGGAAATTCTTCAGTTTGTTTTCTAACGTGTTTTAGCATGTTTTACTGTAAATGTTGTAATCAAGTGAGAAAAAAATAGTGATTTTCGCTTGAAGTATTTGCTTTGGTTCCAATTGACACGTCAATGCGGGGTTGCCTGTAGTTTATATGAAAACTGATAACGTATAACAACGCAAGTACGCCTTGATTTTACCAAATGTGCCTAACAGCGTTGCCGTGATAGTGCTTTGTTATATGGCTATTGCATACATGAAGAGTTAGAGCCAACAAAAATAAAGACAAATCCTCAAACATTGCAACAGTTTTTCAGACAGACTCTTACGCTTTATACTCGCGTATATCTCAAACCAAGGACATATGTTATACTATGTTCTTTGTAATGGATGGCACGATTTCGCCTGCCACAATTTAGCTGTTTTAATGAGCTACTCTTGACCATCTTCGCAATTCGCATTCAAATGGGCGTCCAAGGGTATTTCAAACGTACAGCTGCAACGCAAAACCCAGTAGTGTATGGGCTTTATTCGAGATAAAGATCTCATTAAGCTGGAAGGCAAAGCATCGCGATACAATACAATCTAACTGCGCTGAAATTATATAGGGATGCGCGTTTTCAGGCCATGTAAGCGCACGCCTGTAGGACTATCCCAATTAGGCAAAAATTACAGTAATTACATATTATTATACGTGTATAATAGTGCGCATGTTGAAAGGCTCGCCTCAGTGGCTTACATTCAAGTGTGAATGCCGGCCTGCGTATATATATATATAGGAAAGGATTTGGTACTTATTTTCCAGTTCAAATCCTGACGCGATATACATTTCCATCTTGATTCAGAAACTTTCTCCATACACGCAATGCCCACGCGAATACAAGTTGGAGTCACTTTTATCCGCAATTCATCAAAAGCCCATTACAGATATGGTCATTCGACTGTCCCATATCCACTCCCTTCAGTTCCGTCTTCCGACCCGAGCTCCCATTCCTTCCTTCCGCCTACAATTCTTGCAAATCTTTTGAATAGCAATGTGAAAATCTATGTGAAAGACCGTGATAAGCTCATAATATCACCAGGAGAAATGGCTGAACCCTCTACAAATAAAGAGTGAGCTTTTGTGCTGAACTTGTATTCATTTCTCGCTTTATCTTGGAATATCAACCGCGAGGGAATCAATACTATTCAATCTAATAAATTCCCTACCAAGTCCCAGTCCTCCGTACACGTTCAAAAAAGGCTTCCAAAAGGAATAAGATAGACAAAATTCCATTAACATTTCATTCAAGAAATAAACGATGTTTATGAACGAGGCCTATCTCCGGGCGACAGCCTCCCCAGAGAAATGATCACTCTAAAACGCTGAGGCCGTGGATATATCAGAAATTGCAATCATTTCAAATAGCAAAAGCTTTGCGAAATATTTTCTAAAATTCAGTACAGGGGTGGTTCTACAAATGCTTCGTGGAAATGTTCAGCACCGAATTGGGGGCACCTCTTTAAATGAAATCACATACACTACTCCGATCGCATACGTTATATTACATGAAGACTTTAATAGAGATTTTAAATGAGTTGGTGCAACCGAATGTTGGAAACCATGTTCAAAAACTCTACATAACGATATAATGCAAGGGCTTAAATTGATCTATAGGCGATTACCATAAATATTGTTTTCTTCTTCAAACTACAGAAAACAACCTGGTCACAATTGATGGATTTTAGTGAATTTTCCTTAAAAATTCTATAAAATAATCATTGACAGGACACCTATTTTTATTTAGCATAGGCCCCCGAAATCTTAGCGCTTATCCATAAACAAAGCGATACGTCTTGTTCGGTACAATTAAAATAGAGTAATGGCCGATTAGGCAGACGTTGTTAACGGTAGTCTGAGGCTAAAACCTCATTACTGAGCGTATAGTAATGTCGTTGCTATAAAAATACGATTAAAGTTTGATGAAGCATTAACGAGAACATTACGTTAATTCCCCAAATTTATCACGTTATCTCCTTCATGGCCACATAAATGCGAAACTAGCTGCTGTTATTAGGGCAAGTGGTGAATTAACTACATTTACTCTTAAAAGGTAAATTATGTAACGCTAGTTATGTGACATTTAACAGGCAATTGTAAGTTTCCGAAAAATGGCAAAATGGTGTTTTAAGGTTTCTTGGAAAATAATGCACTTCACCGTATACGTGATTTAGCCTCGCTTTTAACAGTTTTGCATTAAACGTTCATATTTTAGCATTGATATATTATGTATATCATCAACACAAGGCTTATTCATCGATAGTCTCAACATAACATTTTGCTGCTATAATTATTTTTGTAGGAAACTTCTTATCTATTTAAATTTATTTTATAACGAAGTCCAATAAAGGTTGAAAATAGTCTTAACGTGCATCGGGACAAACGAGGAATGGGTTAAAGGCGAAAATCGGAAAATTTAGGCTAAAAACTGCACAAAAGGGTTGCTAAACGTATTTGTTTTAAAATTGGATATAGCGTAGATTTCAGATTACATTACTGTTCCGTATCAACAATTCGCTTAAAAGCTATAGTGTACATCGTTTCAGGTATAAATAATAATTGGAACGTCACCCATGTGCATCGATTTGTTCAGATGCAGAAATGCAGCACACGGTTGGTTTCTAATGCCATGCAGCAACTTCGCCGTTCAGTTGATGAAATTTCTCCTGACGTCATACGCAAGGCTTCGCAGAGCCATTCTGCAATATTGCTGATAATATTGACGACTATTTTGCATGATTCGGCATTTACGGTGCCTCTTCTTTGACCCAATCTTGGGCCCGCGATTGCGACTCTGGAATTGTATTGCAGTTTTCCTCTTTCAATTTTTTATTCTTTCGTGAAGTTTCTTGCCTGCACGACACTGCACTGGCGCAGTCGGGAGGCGCTCCTTCTATTTTTTTTATTCATTTTGGTACTAACTGACAAGTGCCAAGGGCAAAATCACGACAGGAATTTCGCATAGGAAAGGAATTTAAAATAGCTCAATAACTGTCAATAAGATGAATTCGAAAACGGTTAAGTTGGAGGTGCAAGATATGTCGCCATTAGCGATGAATGCATTCTACTCACAAGTGCACGCGTGTGACTCTTATATGACAACTTGTCATTTTTTAAGGAGACCTAGCGCAACATACACGCGCAGACCTTCAGATGTAGAAATACGAGTTCGACTCTCGCAATGAGGTTCAATTTATTTTGAATAATAAAATTATTGGAAAATAACTTTTTTAGGATATCTAAGAATGACCTACATGCACATGTATAATTTTATTTTAGAAATAACGACACTTTCCTTGACTTTTTAATGCACAAACATTTCCTGCCAAGAATTATTTCCTGAGAAAATGTATGGTAAAATTTTATTATTTCAATGAAAAATATATTCTTAAATTTGCATTGACTGTAAAAGAATGTATGTTGAATTACATTATTTTTGGGGAAAAAATATGATAAGAAAGCGAATAGGTACATTTCTTTTCGGCCATTAATCTTGTGGAGACAAACATTCATATATTCTTGCCTAAATATATTATTTTGTTTCTATAGCAAATGATTACGAACATAGTATAAGCAAATTCTACAAATTTTCATCAATATAAATTACTCACAGTATACATGTTACTGATCCATACGAGGACATTATAGAAATTTCGGAAAATATTATACGGTTATTTATACAGAAATTGGAGAATACGTGCATGGCTTATAATTTGCTTTGACCAGTATAGTGTGTAATCTGTCATCTGCAAATCTTCTTTTGAATAGATTATTTAAAAAGGAGCAACCAATACGAGTAAACAGACTTCTTGAAGTAATGTGACTATAATTATGCTAGAAGTCAAAAATTCTCGTCTCGAGATTCATAGGTCAGTCACTTCGTAAGTACGTTTTCATGCAGAATAAGCATGGTGGACATTGAGGTCCATTTCTGAAAGAACATAAAATCCAGTCTGCCAAAGTCAAGGCATGCAGCGACCTAATTACGTGGCATAATGCGCATTTAAAATGCACTTTTGACACAGAATATACGCGAATATGAATGAAACGGAAACTCAGACCCAACCCCATCTGCCTTCTCAGCTTTTGTTCAGAATCATACCTCAAATTGTGATAGACAGAGACGTGAATTTAAATAATTCCCGTAATTTATGCAAAGGCTAAAGAACAGCAGCCTAACCATTCTTGTTTCCATACAATTTTCTCCGTGAAAGAACCACTTTTGAAATTCAGAATACTGCTTTATTGACTTTTCAAGGCCTGAGACTTACATTAATAAAGGCGTTTATGTAAGTTGCTATTCTGTATCCCACAGTCTCAGCTCTTACACGAGAAAACAGTCCTACTTTTGGTGTCAAATGCCAATGACGTAGAATCTTAAGACGGTTCGCATCCGTGAAAAGAGCCAAATGGAAAAATCCATATTATAATAATTACCCGTTTTAAAAGCGAAGCCAGCTTCGAATGAATTGCAGGAAAATCGAAGCCGGGAAAACACAATAAAAAGTGACATGAAATGGCGAACCTTCTAATCCAGCGCAGCTCAGACATCAGATAACCATAAAAATTACCATCCCGAGACAATAAAGGCGGCTCAAATATTACGGCCTAAATTCACCGCCGCTTCTTATTGCTTCTATTTCTGCGTCGTGCTAAAGTGAAAATAACAATGAAGTTTATTTCAACGCGTCGCCTCTTCCAGCATCACGAGGGGATTAAACGCAGAAAGGTTCTGAAATCCTATATGCAGATAAAAGTTAATTACTGCGGATAATTGTCGAGAGTTCAGTGGATTTAGGTGCCTGGCTCGATGCATGGCTTCCTCTAAATTGTTTGTTATTTCAATTACACAGAGCAGGCGAAAAAAAGCGATGGGGCCCACTGAAAATTTTGTGAGCAAAGTTATGACCTGTGATACCTGAAGTCTAAATTTTAAAAGTTAGTTTATAAAAACTAAGACAAACAACTCAAACTTAAAATGAAAACAGTTAAGGAAATGCCTGGCTCTTTATCAAGCCTTAAGAAGCATTTTTCTCTACTGGTATTTACACTGGCACCTTCTTGATTTTAAACCAGAGCTAGCCTGACTTCTCTCACAAGACAAAAAGGCACTGAGTGACTATCTGGGTTGATCCAGACATTTTTTTACATTCGTACATTCGTAAAAATCACATCTAGCCGCAAGACCAACCCCACATCAACACACATTCAGTAAATTAATGTGGAATAAAAGTAACATTTCAAAAAATTCATTACAAATAAATACAAAAAATATTCTCAAAATCTCCAAACACTCTAAAATCCGGAATGTTTTTACCAATGACAATTAACTTGTTAGCACAAATTACTGTATGCCAGTGGGGGAAATGCTGATATGGTCTTTCAAGACCCGATGTGCAGTTTTATAAACCTTGCGTTAAGTCCAGATCCGCAGTCAGGAGAAGCCAATGCACGACTACCAAGTAAAACCAGAGAATTTTAGAGGGCAGATCATCCACCAAAGTACATGTACAAGTATTCAATTTCCTCGAAAAATATTTTCCCGTCTAATATGACCAATTTCCAATGAATCATTAAATGCTGTCTGAAGGCGTGGAAAGATCAATCGTAATTGAAAATCAAAGTTTCTAGAAGCCATAAGCCTTATTTCTCCAGAAGAAAAGCGGCGGTTTACAGACAGCCCCAACACAACATGCATGCAGTTGGGTACCGCAAGTTGGGTTTTCAATGGCATTAATCTTCATTATGTTGCGTCTAGTGTGTGCGCGCCGTCTATGGCACCGCTGGAAACGTTATTAAGGTGCCAAATTTCCAAAGACCTTGTTCCCAAAGTCAATAAAGGCTTGCACGCAGGCGCCTGGGCCTCAACTTTGCATAAATCAAACGGCGAGCGTCGCCTTTAAATGAATGAGTCCCAGCGTTGGTCCCGATGACATGTTTCGGTTGAAATTAATTCGGTGCAAACTCGCTTTTAAAGCTGGCGTATATTATGTGAGGACAAAGAAAGATCGGAAGTTGAAACAATTTGTTGGCGCAGTTTATCATGATGAGAGTGGTGCGTGACAAGAGTTTCTATGGGCTGTGGAAAAAAAAAATGTTTTCCTTTTATTTTTAGGAAGTGGAGAAAAAAATGAAAAAAAAAAACCGAACGAGTTTATTTAGTATTCGGATAATGGTTTAATTTGGTTGACTGTAGCGGCTTAAAGTCGGCTAAAATCGTTCCTATAGGAAATCAATAAAGCATGACGCGTACGACGGTACGGGTCTGCCAATAAAATGAAAACTATATTGAACCGCTCTACTGTACGCCCTGTGCTAAACAAACTGGGATTACTGGCTGATATAAAATGCTTCAAACCGTATTTGCAGTACGAGGAGACTGAACAAACGAAAATTCAGAAAAGTCCAATGAACAAGAAAATTAATTCCATTGGGGATTTAAAAGCCCTGGGTTATTTGATTTAGGTCGCCAGAAACTGAGGGTCAATCTGTGCCTTAGAGAATTAGCTTAAATTAACTAATAAGAAATCAAGGTGTAAAGACATTTAAACTAAGTTAATAAGACCCTTTGACGATTGCCAATAAGGGTATAATTGGTTCAGGCAATACGGAAACAATATATAGATAATCGTTTCATTTGTATCCGTGCTTTCTAATAAAAAAGTGCTTTCTAAGAAAGAAGTGAACGCTCTCCATCACACTAACATAGCACGCTATGGGAAGAACAGCGCCCATATCGAAAATTAGAAAGATAAAATCCAAAATTATCAATATGGATAACGACCATCAAAGGGCCCCAACTGACGATGCAGACAAGTAAACATCAATAATATTTTGTGCCTGAGGAAGATTCAACTAAGGAATCGAAACGTAGCACATTAAAGAATGAAATTGGCTGTGTTT
>JAQIXS010001547.1:0-29123 GCA_034700785.1 Rossiulus vilnensis | reverse complement strand
AAGAAGAAAAGAATCAACAAATATTCTTATTCTAAAAAAAAATATGTTAAGAAAATGATGTAGGAGAAAATGTTTGAAAACTAGATCAACAATTCCCTGGTAAGCATTTTTTCCTGCTTTTATTGAAATTTCCACATTATCATTCAACAAAGGTATGAATGCGTGAAAGTCATCAATACATGACTAGAATATCAAAACTATCTTCCAGCCTAGTAAGGCTTTGAAAGTGCCATTTCATGTGCATGAGCCTGTGGATTGATGGGAGTCATGGGACAAAAGAAGCATCCAAACAAAAATACAATTTTTTTCACAATGCTGATTTCTTTCTTTTACAAATTTATGTGGACTATTTCCAGAGATAAAAATATGGTAAATACAATAAAGGTTAGCAAATAAATATACATGTCCGTGTAAACAAGCACGTTATATATATACAAGCACGTATATATATGTATAGAAATCATGCAAAATAAGTTACCTTGATGAAGTGTAAAATAATTGCAAAAAACCTTTGTACTAATCACATCATTGAAATCCAGTCCATTTTATGAAGGATGTGCAAGTATTTGCCTTTGATTTTGAATTAAATATTTTTTACCAAATAATTAGCATATTTAATGGATATCTTCAAAAGTCTGTTTCGAGTTAAATATGCCGAAAACGTTTTTTTTTTAAATATAACGATGAAGGTTGTCAGATATTTATTGCAGTACAGGGTATGAAAATGAAAAGCGAAACGTTCAATGGAATCAAGGGACTGTTTCAAATATTGCAAAATGGATATTCCTACTGAATCTTTTTGCATTGAAATATTCATTTCAAAAACTATCATAATGTATATGAGCGTATTCATAACTGGCACTGCGTACAATATTTATGTACAAAATACATGAATCAATTCCTGTTTGAAACAAGTTTTTTTCTATCAATTTTATTGGTCCCAATGCGTGTATTTTTAACAAATCAAATTAACTGAATATACTTCTACGAAGTGTGGTTTATCCATTTCTAATAATACCTAATATGCACGAAATTTAAAACAACATAAATAGATAATAATGATAATAAATAAAATTTAAAAAATCCGTTGTTTTTGCATTTAGATTATATTCCCCCAGTAACCATAATCAGTAAATTCAAAAACTTCGACCATACTGTACTTCGCTAAATAATTTTTCAATTATGAAACCGCGTTGTAGGTCCCGAAAAAATGTTAATGTAGCCTATGAAAATAGGCGGCAAAAAATAATGCGTCCATTGAGTAATTATAAAAGCAAAAGAGAAAGGCGGTCTGACCGGAGCAAAGAATAAGGTTGCTGAGCTGAATTTGCATAATGTCTGGCATGCCTGTAATTTGCTCGCTCCTTTTTTTTCAATTGTTAGTTGATATTACATCGCTAACTCCACCTTCTACAGAACAGAGCGAAAATGCTAATCATAGCTTTCGGAGAAGGCGGGTAGAGACAAAAGGGAAATCTTTTTCACCTATTACACGTAAAATAAGGCCTCGCATGTCAGCTAACAGTAAACTTCGTGACTCTTAACTGCCATGCGAAGTTCCATTCAACTCAATTCAAAAACAAATTTCTATTTTTTTCCCTCCGTTCAACAGTTAGGAGATTACAGCTTTCAAGAATAGCGGTTGAATCAAATTTGCCTACTTTAAAGTCCAGTTTTTATCGCTTTGAAACAAACGCACAGGCATGGGAAAAATCACGCACCTCCGATGCTTTAAAAAAATGAAACACACCAAGGACATCGGGCAACATTTATCTTTGTTTCGTTTCAAAACAACATCACAATGCACATTCGGCGCACATGTGAAAAATTTCTAGCAGAAGTGGCAATTTGAGGACAAAAAATACGGTGTAAAAAGTACGTCTGCAAGCCATGCAACCAACTTCTGCCAATATGATACATGATTCCAGTAACGCCGTCGACACTACATTATTAAAGAAGAAGGAGTGGTGGAGGATTAGATGGTCACCATCAAAGTTTCAAAAACTTCTAGTCGCAGGATAAATAATGCTAGAGGATGGCAATATAATGCTAAGCTCGATTTGCTATTCCTCCTGCCTGCGAGGGCTATTTGAAGCATTCAAGCATATGATTTATAATATACACTATATATCAATATGATATTTACCGTGTACAAATCAACACAACTTGTCTGCCAGCAGGTACCTAATAGTGATTCTGTTGTAAAAAAAACAGCAACATTTACGCAGTTTAAAAGTGCTTTTCGATTTTGACAGCCGCAAACAGAAGTTTCAAATAGATTGAATTTATAATGACGCAGGTCGGATGAAAAGGATTTATTGAGTGCAGAGTGCACTTGGAGTAAGCCGAAAGCAACATCACATGGCACGAAACAAACAAGAAATTCAATATTGATTGGAAACATCGTAAGCGCAGTTCATCTTAGCCCCTAGAGATTGTTGCTGTCAGCTGCTCAACCCCTTGTTTGATTAGTGGACAGAGGACCACTTGCTATGCAATTAGCGTTTTTACTTCGTGAAATCTTTAAGATTAAGATCTGAAAAATGGACTTACAAACTGGAACCCCTAGAAAGACTGGTTGATTTGAAGGCCTGATTATCGTTAAGAAATTAAGACCAGCACATAAAACAACTGCACATTACGCCACATTAGAGAATGAAAACCATCCATAAATCTGCCTATGATCAATTAAATCAGCAAAAGCGATACTGGAGGCATATCGCATGCTCCATAGTTAAAATGACGTTGGAATAAAAAAAAGCCTATGTACCAAAAAACATAGCATTTTCATCATATCTTTAAGGAATATTTTAAAACCCATCTCACTCCTATACCATATTATTTTATTGAATTTAAATTAAATTGCTCTTGCGCAGTTAAACAAATGCGCCAGTAAATTATTTTCTAGAAAAGAAACCACCGTTTCTTGAAATTGGAACAACAGTGGGAAAACTGTTCCTAATATTTCGAAATAATGCAAGTTGTAATTTCAGAAATTGCATAGAAAAAATATTTAGGCTCAAAATGTTTACAATCTGAGTATTTCAAAACAACCATTTGAGACGTCCTAATGATTTAAAGTGCATTGTTACATGGTATGCATTGCTTAGTGTTTTCTGAGAGATTCAATAAAAACTCATAGCATCTCAAATAATTGAGCATCAAAACTTGCACAGATAGAAAAAAGAATTTTTTCGAAAAGTTTATGGAACCTCTCCAATGTACAAACAAACTGCATATATCTTTAAAAATCGCCATCATTTTCAGGATTTTTGTTCATCAGATGGGTTTCTGTGGTGGCCATCAAATTTGTGGTTTATCTGGTTATCGTACAGCATTTAACTAAACTGGAATACTTCTGAATATGGTCAGCGATAATTATAATTTGCATTATACAATAACACATGACTATAAATTTATTTGAAAGGATCTTAACCCACATAAATAAAAGGGGTCATTCACGAAGTGAAACTGTAGAAGGGAAACAGAGTGCTACCAATTTACATATTTGAGGTTAGCATTTAAATGGGACCCCACCTTACACCTTAGGCAAAACTAAAAGAAAACTGCAATGTTTCATACAGTCATATACGTATAATTATACAGACTATTTTGAGATTTTTCATTTTTTTAACCTTTCTGCTCAATCATTATCTTCAATATATATATATATATATAACGCCAACCTGTTTATGCCTTGCAAATATTTTAAAAAACTGCAAACGTATGAACGTAAATTATAATAGCATGCAAATTGTCTTACTGACCTCATACTGTACAACATGTTAGAACTTGTAATCAGTAGAAGAAGCGTTTATATAGCCATGACAAACGAAAATTCGTTAAATAATTATAAAATTTCACAATGAATGTTTGCTAATCTCTAAATATTTCATATTCTTTTGAAAGAAAAAAGCTTATCGAATTTCCAGAGAATGTAATTGATATTACATGCATAACATACAGAATTTGTAGATATCCAACAAAGGGTAAGGTCAATCAAATAAATCTTCATTTTGTTGTAATGCCCTGTGTAGGGTATTAATCTGAAGTGAGACAAATTTATCAAATACAGATGGACAGATAAGGTCAGGAGTCAAGAAACACCATACCAAAATATCAAAACTTTATAAATAATTGCTATAATCCCACATGTTTTGTAATGCGAAAGGTATTAAAAGATTGTATCCAATAGAGAGACCGCTCCAGGCTATTTTCAATTTTTTTTAAGAATTTTGGAATAGAAGTTCAAACTGGAATACCGCTTTGAAAAGACATTTGGATGGGGAAAAAACGATGTCACTGCCGTGTTGACTTTCATAACAGTCACGTATACGTTATCATCCATTAGCTAATGGCGGAAATACCAACTAACGTGTACACTGTTTCAATTCTCAGAAACGTTATAAATAAAGTTATGTGGAAACCTGAACCGAAGTTTCAAGCGAAAGCAAAATTTGGATCGAGGTACTCAAATGTACTTTCTTATTTATTGATATAATGGAAAAATACAGTTAGATAACATTTTTGAATTATGCCATTATAAAGTACATGCCATTACAAAGAGTCTACGCCTTTTAAACTTACATACCTCCTATGTAAAATCTGTATAAAAATATACAACTATTTTTTTAAAGAAGCATTAAGTAGGCTAGCGATTTGAGGCCAGAATTGAAAATTTCCAGGTAGTGGTTAGAATTCATGCCCCCAGTCATCCTGTAAAAAAAGCCAGTCAGCCAATATTGCGTTTCACGATTATCTCCACGAAGCCATATTTTCAGCCCTAGTTGAGCCAAGGTTGAGTTACGTTCGTACTTAAGGACGTTATTTGCATCATTTGTGGTGCATCCTTTTCATGATCTTGTATGCTGTGAAAGCGTAGCCAGACTGCTAAACTATCATTTATCACCTCTACAGAAAGCTGCAGTGTTACAAATCTGCATTTCCTTTCAAAATCAGGTTCTTAAAGTTAGTCCAAGCAAGTCTGGCTAATTTATTCAGGGCGTGTTGATATACGCGAGGTAATCTACCTACGTCTTTAAAATTCAACAATTTCACTTGTCCTATTCCTCAACCGAAGAGTTGGTAGCTTGAAATCCACACCAAGCATTGCGATTCTTTACCACAAAAAAACTGTAACTTCGTGTGATTTAAATTTTAATGCTTTGGAAATATAACACCCGAATAATTTAACCAATAGAACAATATACAGTAGCTAATAGTCGACTTTATTATATACGTCATCTTTCAGCAGTTGCATAACGATTTTTTTCAGAGTTAATTTTAGTTTTCAGAAATATTAAAACGGGACATTTTCAAATTACAAAAATAACAGTCCTTAGTTAACGAGCAATTCCACAGGGCAAAAAATAAACTGAGCAATCATAATAAGTACAAGAAGCATAAATGTGTACTTTTTTTTTGCTTGGTGGGCATCTTTTTGGGTCGGCCTTAAAGACCATAAAAAACATAAAAACAACCCAACTTAAAGCTGATTCAGGTAAGACTTTCCTTTCCATCAATGCCCCCAATAAAATCTGAGGTTTTCCTCGGTGTTTTCAGACGTCACTAAGGGCCACCAGCGTGGGGGTCGAGCAGCAGATGCGCAAAAAATTGGCGAAAAAAAATTAAAGCGTGGGGAAATGAACAAAGAAAATTGGGATAATGACACAGGGGTGGACTGACGAGGGGTTTACGTGTCTTCAGAAGAAGGCCTTGCAAGAGAGCCGATCAGCAGAACGTGTTTCCCGTAGCCTACTCCACCGGAGTGCAAGTTTTGCGTTGCCCTAGTTTCTCTCAGTGTGCTCTTACCTGAGGCCTCGGCATGTTGCGTTCTGGGCATCATCGAAAACTGGCATGAACCCACTTCAATTTATCCCTCCAACAACCTGTTTCCTGTGTTCTCGCTCACGTGACGCACCCTAATATCGGCCAGCTGGCCAATCGGCGCTCGTGACGTCAGCGTGCAACACGCTGCACGTGCTGCAGCTCCACACCAGCTCATATCTGTTTCCCGTTCGTTTCGTGCTGGACCAAAATGAGCTTGACCGCTGACTGACCAGTGGCGACGACCATGCGCGCCCTCAGAGCCACCGAAACCGGACCGCTACACTGGATTTTATAGTTTGTCACTGTTCCTTGGGAATTATCGGAAACTGATTCGATTTGGAATGGCCAGCTGACCGGTGGCCAGGCCTGTCAGATTCGACAATTTGGGAAAAAGTTTTGAGAATTTTTCAAAGCCTGTGAATCGTATTGCTCGCGTGTGTGCACCGGAACTGGGATATTTTTTTCCGTGCTTCGCTCCGAGTGCTACATTGTGCATGAATGCGGATGGTCAAGATCTGGTCCGAAAGAAGAAAGCTCGAGTGTGTGGTCAAGTTATCCTCGCTATGCGGGACTTGAGATGCAGGACGAATGAGTGTGCATTGCGCGCAGCATCAGTACCGTCCATGGCCATTTGGGGAATCCTAATAACAATAGGATGCTGCTGCATCAGCGCAGTGTCCTCCACCGGTGAGTGCCTCGCATGTTTAAGTTCATCCTAGTGATCCTAATGGGTTGCACCAATCTTAAATTAGTGTGATCAGCGATTATGCGCGACTGTAATGAGCGCTGAACAAGGAAATAATTGGCTTACAGCTAATGCTTCTATATGTATTTCGATACTCTCAGCAACTAAATGCCATATGACAGGGGGTGAAATCCATATACCCAATTTATTTGGAGTTTACCACCTGGTCAGGTTGGACACCGACACTGCTAAATTGAATTTCTAATAGCTTAAGCTATTGGAAGATCTTTTTGGAAGACCATCGGTACATAATCTTTAAGAATGGTGTCCCACGCCAATGATGAAAAATAATATTGACACAACACTCCACGTGAAGTCCAGATAATAATGATAATACGCATCTGTAGTGGTGCATGTTTTTGCTCTACCATTCTACTGAAAATAATTATAACGAAAAGTAACATTTTCCTCATTTTTTAAAATACATTTTCATTTAACGCATGCAATTGTATCGGTTTTTGACGTTTTATGATCAAATAAAAATGAAACCAAATATGTATTATCAAATCAGTAACTAAATTAAGCACACATGGCGACATACCCATAATAAATAATGTTTTGACACAACACTCCATGTGAAGGCGAGGAAATCAAAAATAATAACAATCCGCATGTTTTTGCTCGACAATGACCATTCTGATGAAAATAATAATAATCAAAATTAATCATATTTTCCTTAGTATTTCATAACATGCGTTTTAATTAACAGAATTGCACGTGTTTTGACGTAATTTTATAACCAAATATGAATGACTGAAATGTTTAACCAAATCAGTAACCAAATTAAGCACATGCCCAAGCAATTGATGCTCGGAAATTTAGACTGTGTCAGATAATATTTACAGTGTCATCCTCTAGCCTGAATAAAAATAGTTAAATATTCACATAAAATAGTAATAACGCGATAACCTAAAGGCAAAAATGTACATGTTTGCTCTTCCTGGGAATTAAGATCATAATCGTCCAGTACTTATTATGTCCATTTTTTGAAAACTCATATTACACGCTTATCGAATTCGTAAAGCACCATAAACGGTACCTGCACCTAAAAAGTTATCATTTCTGCGGCCAGCGTAATTAAAATTCATTTGTGATTTAGGTTGCTTTTTATGGCGGTAATCCTGGCCTGCACGCACACCAAATGAAATCGGAACAATTATTGCGCCGCTAATTGCAATGCGAAATTACATTTTCGATGTAGGTCGTATCATTTCATGTACAATTTTTTATTCCGTTTCTAATTAAACGCGAAAAATGCGCGGGCCTAAAAAGCAAAATGGCTAATGTTGGACAGAAAAAGGGTTCAATAAAAATAACTGCGCGTAATGTGTTTATTATCATTAGGACAAATCCTCTTGGCAGCGTTCACGCAAGAGCAACTTTATCAATTAAGAAGATTTGCCATAGACAGTAATTAACAGTCAATTCCAATACACTATACACTTTTTCTAACAGATCTCTACTCGACCTGTCTGCAAGAATTCCAACTTTTTTATTTGCAATCACTTCCTACTCTGCGCCCTCATTTCTTATTTTATGAACTATTATTTACCCGTGTATTCAGGGAACTTCTTTTTTTTACTTTTCTATCATCTGCACATTGATAACAATTTCGTTTTTACAAAGAAACTGAGATGTCTTTGAAAGCCTATACCAGAAGCTTTCGAATGTTACGTTTCACAGAGCTTGCATTAATACGCTTGCTTCAACATTAACAGCTTAATGCTGAAATTCAAAAAAGGGTGTACAGGTATTACCAAAAAAGGTAGCGCGTAAAGGTGCACGCCCTGCAGTTGCACATTTAAAAGCATTTCAGCTACCAGTAAGCAATAGGGAAGGGTCACACATCCTTCTTTTTACATTTTTGTAATAACGTTCGTAAAAAAACCACCATGAAAAGTCATCAGCTAAGAAAATGTTCTCTTCCTAATTCGCCATTTCGACTCCCATATTGCACACTTATTTGCTCTTCCAGAAATATTTTTTTTCTGGAAATCGCCCCCTAGGGTTAAAAACCTGAAAATGTTACACTGAAATGACTCAAAGCTACACTAGATGAAAATTACGGGAATAGAATGCATTGCTTACGTTGCTCAAAGATTCACGAAATAGCCAACATGGTTCTTGATCATAAACTCACAATAAGCTTAAGGTATGCGCAGGTATATTACGTGAGTTTAGGTCGATATATGCCATGTCGTATAATTTAATAGTTGATGAATACCGGGTATAAGTCGCTATGAAATACATGTTGCAGATATAATATTGTAATTCACCAGTTTACGATTAATGGAATATCTGATTTAAGATATCTATTTATGATGCTACATAAGCAATGAACCAAATGTTTAAAAACTCTAATGATTGATTTCAAAAATATAGAATACTCCGAATCCAATACACGTATTCCAATATTGATTTTTTTTACCTACAGCGTAATCTACCAATCTGTAATTTCTATTTTCATAAATTCCGTTTTAAGCTATCCGATTTTTCTATTATTTTTCACCTTCAGAAACTGTTGATATTCGTAGTTGACCCTTACTTTGGCCATTGCCCAGCTGAATGCAGGGCAACGAATGCCTGGAATAGCCTTTGGTATCAGAAAATATCCCCGCATGTCAAATTCGAAGAGTTTGCCATAAATAAACGCTTTTCTTAGTTATTTGCACGGAAAAATGAAAATACCATTAACACGTGACCTAAATGCACAATCTGGGTTGGGTCGCTCAGTAAAACATATTGGAACAGAACAAAGCTGAAAACCAATATTTTATGGTGTTCAATTTGTCGTATATGGACGACAAGTGTAATCTGCGGCTAAATGAAGCGCTGAATGAAGGTGCCACTTAGTAAATTTGCCAGTCATTATAAAATAATTATATGCCACTAACGCATCTCAGTCAATGGATCTAATTGAAGGCAGTCTGAAGTTTTAATGAAGCCTGTCCATAGAGCCAATGTTTTATTTATATATAAATACCGTTTGACCTCATCTATCTTTGAAATATCAACTGAAGATTAGTGAAAATTTACAATGTAAATTTCATTTTATAAAAGGAAGTCGTGTTAATGTGTAATATGACCCCACATTTTCAAATTAAGTGGCCTCTTTAGTTTGTATTTAAATTGGTGCCGACTGCCTTATTTGGGATAAACGAAACTGCAGTTTAGACACCCTGTACGCCTAAGTTGATCGCTTCTTATTCATTATCTCCAAACCAATTAAAGGTATATACGTACACGTAATATACTGTATTTGTGCCATTTTTCCCCGAATTATCAATTTGCATTGTGATGAATTATTTAGAAATTTAGAGAAATCTGGAAAGAAAAACATCTGAAACCAGTTTTATTCGTCGATTAAATTTAACGGAGCATTATACATTTAGTCTGGCTCAAATTGCCTACCCATTTAAGCCAACGTACATGGAGCCCTCCATAAATCACAGTCGATTTTACTTACCAAGTGTTAACAAAATGACTACATGTAAGGCGCCTTTTTAACAAAAGGTAGATTTGGCTTTGGTTTAAAATTCCAATGAACAATTTGCATTATTTCTTGTTGAAGCTGAATTTCCAGGTCAGTGAGAATTAAGCCTTTCATTATGCCTACCTATAGTGCTCGAAGCAAGTCTCTGAACAAACACATAATGAAAAGGCCAAATGCAAACTCGATTACAGCTTCATTTAGGAATTCTAGTCCAATTTAGGTCACCCTGAAGATGTTCCACTGGGTACAGACAATTTGCCCTCAATGTGACTCGTTACGGGAATCGTGTCCGCTATGTGAATTTGAAATATACTCGCTAGAATTGACAATAGGCAAATGTAATCCAATGGCGTGTGGGCACCATTGTCTGGCAAAGCTTGAACTGATGATGTGAAGCCTATTGATTGCGATGTTAATGCTCCTTGATTAATGAAAACAAGTCAGCGAGCTTTGCCTTCGCAGGCCAAGCATTTAACCTTTCACTATATTTATGTTTAGGATTAAAACCATCTTACTACAGTTATTTTTCAGCTTTAGAAATTAATACATGCACTTAAACGGGGAGTCTGCTCAATGAATTAACATTTTCAATCAATGTTTGAAAACAAATAATTTTCCATCGGGCAAGTTCATACACGTTTTTACACCGACTTCTAGTTTAGTTTTCAGTCAATTTACCGTTTAGAATGAAACAGGTACAAGCCGTCGTATTTGAAAGCAAAAACATGCAGAGGTTCAATAATTGATCGTGAAACACCTCCAGTTCATAAGAGCTCAGGATATGTTTCTCGAATATCCGTTAGCGGTCAAACTGTGGACAGGGTCAGACAACGGTTTCGATTTGTCTTTTGCTCGCTTACATTTCGAGGTAATTCGACAATTTATTGTTAGCCTTAGTCACATTTCTAATCAGCGATTCAGTCGCCCACCAACACCAATTTGAAAATCTTGACAATGTTTAAAAACGGGAAAATTATCCGCCTCATACGTCATCGTGTGCGCCTCCTACGTAAACCTCATTTCTTCTACAGCCATTATTTGGGCAGCCTAGCTTGCTCGTAGCCTCAATAAATTTTTAATGCTCAGAGAAATGTCGTGCAACTACTGTAACGCTTCGTGCACAATAGAGAGTTAACTTCGGTACCATAAACACGTACTTTCAAAAAGACGGATTTCAATTAGAAAAAGAAACGTTTTTTTGCTGAATAGTTTCTCATCAATTACCACAGCAATATTGAAGTTTCAAGAAATAATGCTTATTTTAAAATCACTTCCCGTTGTATTGTGCTAGAAAATTCATCAGAAATAAGATCGTGTGTAATACAATTAGAATACCAGTATATTGAGTAATATTTTTCATTACAGTTTACTGGATGGTGTGACTTTTATGGAATTGCTCTAAAAAGAAAATTCCGAACTCGCTTCTCGTTAAGTTTCATGCATTATATGCAAACAATTTAAGCCAACAACAATTAAAAAAACTCTGAATAACACGAAAGAATAAAATACTGCAATGACTTCAGAAAAATCAGGTTGGGCTAACATTATTCTAATTACACAGGTCACTAAATTAGTTGATCGATGCGAATGTATGTTTAGTAGAATTGTTTTATACCTCAGTTAATATTAAAATTATTATCACTGAGAAAAACCCTCGAAAGTATGGCCTAATTGTAAACAAAATAACAAACAATTTATACTTTATAACGCAAAAACTATTACTTCCATAAAATAACATACAATGTAGTTTAAACAATCGAATATTTTTCGATAAAAACAGATAAGGTTGCCTTCTCTTCGGTTGGCCTGGTTTCTTCATGGTTAAAATAAAATCATCTTTTTTTCACTTAAAAGGAATCACGAATAACCCAAGATTCTAAGATTCTTATAAAAAACATTTGCTGTTGATGTCACTGTTAATGGTTCAAGATGTAAATTTATAATAGTCACATTTTAGACGTAAATAAATCAACCAGATATTGACAAAATATGTAAACTATATGCATTCGTATGCATGCAACGGACTCTCCTTATTCAAATAATTCAAATTATATCGTTGCTGATGATTGCCTTAGACCATAAAATATTTTATTGCCCAAATTTATATAAATTAAGAACGTTTAACAAGCCATTTCTTCTCTCATTATAGAAGATGACATCATTTCGGGCTTGTACGTTCATTTGCGCACAGCTCTAAGCCAAATATGTGAGATGGACCCAAAAAAACCGTTGGTCTCATATTCGGATTTTGAGGTTTCAACAACTAGTGAACCGATAAAAAATCACCTACATTAATTTTTTTGACTGCTCGGCTTTTACTGAGTAGGTCGAGATGGTAGGTTAGCATCATTGCGTTTCAAGTCAGTTTTTGCCAGTTCATCGAATACTATTACTAGTTTTGTAAGTTTCGTACAAAACAGGATGTTCAAAATGTCGAAATTAAAAAGCATTTGAATTCCAATTAAAATTGTATCACAAAGCGTACGTTATTATGTGGTTCAAGCGGTCAAGCAAATCGAGGATGCATGACGAACAAATGATTTTACATTTGATTATATTGCATTGTCAAATCCCTAGCTCACACAATTTCAGTGTGCTAAGTGTCATTAGCAATTAAGTTTTAATATCTCGCGCATCAATTACTTCTACCTCAATCATGAATTCCTTCTTATACGTTTTCATTCATCAGGAGTGCGCTCCAAAATAAATGTTGGCTTCATCTTAGAACGTTGTCAGATTTGGTCAGATGTTTATTACTAGAATTCTTGTCAGGAGGATGGACAGCGTAAGGATGTAGATCATCTCCCATACTTGACATGGTTCTTAGTATTATTTGCTCGCTTAATAAAGAGCAACCCCATGAGTGTTTTTGCTTCATCGTGGGCTTTGTTCATAGGCGATTTTAACGTCCTAACGTTCCACTCTAATTAACTAAGGACATTTCTGAAGAGGTTATTAAAACATCCTGATAAGATTACGAATGCTTATTCAAGATCTGCATATTGCTATCGCCTGACAAAGCTAATCTAGTTTTAAAATTACAAACATTTAGGCGCAGCAAAGCGTGACTAACGTCAACACGTAATTTGGATGACCGTATGGAGATAATAACCACCGCACCTTTAAGAACTGCAAAATTCAATTATATTTCTCTGGGTAACTTACAAAATGGCCCAGCGGACCTATAGTTTTCACAACAAGTAACAACCCTTTATTAAAAATTGAAAAATGTCATCAATAGTAAAACAATTGCTAAACTTGTTTGATGTTAAGTGCTGGCAAAATGACCTAAACTTTTAATTGCTAAAACTAGGCTAACCAAGATGTTCATTTCTTAAACTTCATAGTTTAACTTCTTGAATGGTTTTTATTTAAGGGCCATGCGCATATTAATAGCTTAATTGCTCTCAATTTCAGAAACACTATTTGGGAGTGAAAGCACCAATTTAGCTGAATTTTAAGCAGCCTTATTCCACTATTTGTAGAAATGTATTAAAAGCCGAAGTAAATTGTTATCCAAATGGCGCATATAAGAGAAAGCAAGTCATTATACGTATGTAATTAGATTCCTGCAAACTTAAGCACAAGCTTAAAAGCCCTCAAAAGCATTGCTTTTAATATTAAATCCTTGAAAATATATTTAAGAACTTTAGTATCCATTTCATAACTTCATCCAAAAAGAAAATTAAAAGCCTACATAAGATTAATTCTTCATTCCAGTTACAATGTATAGAAAAAATAAGTTTACAAACATTCCAACAGAAGCAACGCCCACTGACGAAATTAATTACCATAGAAAAATTAGCAGCTCTTAACTCCACACTGGAGTGTAGTTACATGTATTATCACACAAGTGTGCAAATATAAGCATTATATTTTACTCTATTTATTTACAACTGCAAGGACATTTCATATTTCTATTAAAAACTATCTCTCATTTATGATTTCTATCTACTGTAGTTAATTACATTATAGGTAAAGATTCGAATCAAGGAAACCATTAACGTTTAACATTGGAATAACTAATTAAGCTTGTATTTTGGTAACACAGTCATTAATGGTTGTCGACAATCATTTATACATAAATATATTTACCTATATCCGTTCGCAAATGGCGAAAATCATAAAAGCAACTACAAAAATCATAATGTTGCAACAGCAAGAAAAAGTAATCTTGGCATATTTAAAACCCGAAAACTGTAGATTACATGTACACGTATATACCTGTACAAGAATCTAGCCAACCTTTTTATCTCATAAACAGGGTGCACGAAATACGTCTAAACGAAGGCCATCGTGTTATAAGAGTCAATAAGAAAATTAATGACACGGACGCCGCTAATTCTTTATCTTGCCTATTGTGGATGCAATAGGCATTTTCGCCATATTATGATTTCGGAATTCAGCATTTAGCTTTTGATACTTCAGTTTTTACGACATTATAGAAGGTTAATTCGATTTTTATTAATTGTGGCGAAAGGATTTTTCAAGGAATCTTGGTCATTTATATCATAACACATCTAAAGTTCGTAAACAATTAGAGGTTTGGTTATCAGACTGGTTTATCTTGAAAATGCGCTCATATTCATGGAAGAGCTACATGAAGAAGGAAGGACGTCGTGTATATACATTACATTATGTGTATTTTGGTATTAATTTCTTAAAATGCTAAAATCAAAGTCTGAGAGTATAATGTCCTGCTACCATAAAATATCTGTATGAATTGACTAGTATTGCTGATAGCATAATTATTTTAGCGTGTATTTTAAAAATGAAATTGCCATTCTGCAAGAACAGCAGACATTGAAATCCAGGGCATAAAGAATATTTAAGGCCATTCTTAGATAAATTGCTATAATTAAAGTTAAAGAATTTATCTTACACATCTGAATATGCATGTGTAGGCCTATCTTAAAACATCTGGATGAATTCGTTGAAATGCTGATCGTATAATTTTAAAAATTAAGCTATCATTCTATGATAACTCCAACACGCAAATCATTCTTGATTTAAGAACCTATCCTTATAATGTATTACATGTATTTATCAAAGGATGTTTTTTTTAATTCAAATTGTTATTATGCTGAGACAAAGTTTCAAAACATGTTTCGCTAAGCCGGTAGTAAGTTTTTTTTTCAGATCTAGTTTTTTAAAGAAATAATATAATTTAATATGGTCGTGCCTGGAGATAGGGAATCTTTAGTAAAATTATTTTTCTCCCGAAACAATATTGAAATTATTTCGCAGTAAATTCATGTTGTTTTGATTGCAGTTAGATATACCTTTAGGTAAAGTAGAAATATGAAGAATTAATTACATTCATGGAACATACATGTATACTGAATGCATTCTTAGAAAATTAAAAGTCCACTCACAACCACAATTTTACGCTCACGCTTATTTTTAAGCTACGAAAGAGAAATTAGCCCAAGTGTTTCTGTTTATGCGAGAGGATGTTTATATTGCTAAATAAAATAAGGTCTTCGTATTTGGCACACAATTGTTTGCATCTTTTTAATAAAACGATGTTAATTAAGACAACACTTATGTGAGACCGGTTTTAGCTATAATAATAGACGACACTTATTCACTTATATAAGAATACAAAAACTTACACAGCTGACAGCTAACCTTTGAATTAGCAGGTTATAAAAACCTGCGTAATGAGCCCACCACGTATATAAGGCACAGATATTTATCACCTTTTCAGTAAAAGCTCCACGTTTTTTTTTGAAATTGAGTAACGCATGGTACGTACCACCCAAATTCTAAAAACGTATACCTGACAATGTCCATTATTTCACATTGTGCTCCATTTAAATGTCAAGTGAAAGAATATTTTTCAAAATGACCAAGCATAGTCCATGCTTCCCTATCACTGTCTTTCTGTGAATACAAATTGTTGTTGCCCTGAATTGGTGATCTTATTATTACTAACGGAATACTGAATACATTGTACAGTGTATAATGAATTTGAGTCCGAAATGTACGAATGATTGTGAAATTGCGAAACTACGATTACGGATAAAGTATTTTAAATATGCCTACAGTATTGTAAATATAAAACCCACATTGTTTGTTCTGATGCATTTCATTCATTTTTTTTTTTTTAATTTTAACAAAGACTGCTGCAGCCTTTTGTCAAATTATACACTAAGTTTTAAGAAATTGATAAAAAGTAATGAAATAAAACTTTACTAAAAATATCACAGCTGGAAATTACCAGTACACATTCACAATACAAACCGGCCAAAATGGAGGTTAATTAGTCATTTTATAAAGCAAAAAAATAAACTCTTAAATGACCTGAAAAGCTGCAATGTTCGAGAAACCTGGTCTGAACAATTTTTTCCCCCGAATATTTGACCGAACCTACCCCAATGAGTTAATTAGATTTCCGTGTTGGTTTCTTGTCAAACGTTTCGCAATTATTCTGGTATCACGGAACAAAAATGGCCGGCTTTTTGGACGGCAGAACGCAATAAGGAAAATAAAATTAAGTTACAAAAATGTTTAGCAATTCGCGTGTTTGGAAGTTTCATATGTGGAAAATAAAATATCACAGTTCTTCGCAAAATGAATTTTCCGCCCCAAAAAGTCGTCTTACAGGGCATTATTGGAGATGACCACAGCTGAGCGTGACAAACCACCAACCATCCCCGTTAATACCTGGCGATATTAAACGTTTAGGAGACACGGGTACAGTTACTCTCGGAGGGAAAAAACCAAGCCCAAAAATCGACCGAATTAAAACAGTCACCATTAAGGTGTTACCTAAGGGTCCACTCACTCCCATCAGATTGAAAGAAACGCAAATTGCTCGAATAAAACCTTTTTTGTAGTCCGATGATAAGGTTGAATTGGGCTTGTTTTTCAAGAATATCTAATGAAGTCATTTTTTGTGCTTCGTTGAAAACAGTTGAATAAGAAGTCATCAGTGAATGATTATCTTGGTGAGCATCAAACAACTTATCCATACACAAACGAGGCACCTCCAGAAACCCTGGTGAGCTACATTGGTTCACCAACGTCGAACATATTGTACACATTTTTAATGAAATACGTATTCTTTGGTAACAACAGTCAACTAGGGTAATAGATCGAATTTGGGTAATGTTATTTACAACAAACACTTAGCAAAAGTACGACAATAATTAAAACTCACTCGTAGGAATAACTGGCCTTTCTTTTGAATTCCGAGTGAAAAATCGTGCCAATTATGACTAGAGTATATCAGCATCACCTCACAGCTATAATTATAATCCTTTCTTTCAACGTCCGTGCTGTCAAAATTAATGATTGCTCCCGGCTTATATCATATTTCGGATTTATCAGCTTCAAAAAAATCATTAATTACATGTCAGCGTTTTTACCCAGATTCCGAATAGTACTTTAAGACACACGATTCTGACAGAAATGTGCGAGGTACCTTCGTGGGCATGATATATGGATTTGAATAATGAGCAGCCCTGCTGGGATCTTGCCATGCAAAACGTCTGCATTCCTTAGCACGAAATGTGGCGATCATGTGCAGTAAATAAGTCTGGAAATGCCCAGAACCTCTAAATTCCTAACCAGATTCATCGTAAACGAATGGAAGATTTGACCCGTGGTGGAAGCTTTAGGCAAAGAAGCTCCAGAAGCAAGATATTAGGGAAAAAAACTTATATTTATGCCCAAACTATTTACTCCGGTTTAATAACACTAACATATTCTAACTACATTTTAAGAAGTGCTTTTCAGTCCTCCAAAATATGATAAACGTTATAACTAAAAAAGGTGGGGCGGTTTGATCTATAGTCATTCTAATTATTTTCAAGTCAGGGTTATTCTCAGTGCCCAGAAATGCAGCTGCACAAGAATTCCTAGCATGAGATCATTACGGGTGCATTACATGTTGGCAGCAAAAAGTGAGGTCTTAATTCAAGATAATGCACGATTGTCAAACTTATGACGGAATTCCTGCATGGGAAAAAATCAAACAACTGCAATACAGACAATGCGAAGTTCAAGACATGGCACATGTGTTTAGAAAGCCCAAGGGATCAAGGTTTTCATTTATTGCTTGACAATATTATTAATAAGCCAAGCTTTAAATTGAAGATTTTGCGAACTGAGATCATGCATTTATCATAAGAATGCAATGAAAGCTGTTCTGCTTCTGTGGACATGTCGTAATGTTATTATTCGTGCATTTAACGCCGGTTCAACCCTGCCACCGGTGTAGCCTATCGTGTTCTCGCAAGGATATGCGTTACGCCATTAAAAATTCTTGAAATCTGGAGCACCAACAAGTGGAAATTTGTTTATGCGTCGAAAGGCGGTGGAAAGCGCCTTGTCAGCAAGCGGACGAATGACAATGATCCACATTCATAGCCCATACAGAAAAGCGAAAGCTAAGTTATCTCTGAGCAACCCAATTTCCCAAGCAACCATTGGTGTTTATTAAAAAAGTCGTCAAGAAACTAATTGTATTATTCACGTTCATGAGTCATGGAAGTGTAGAAATCAATAAAATACGCCTCGTAAACTGAATATCCAAGTTTTTCCACATAGAAGTCAACTTCAGTTTTACAATAAAACCTGTAAAATGTTTACTCTGATTTTCAGTCAGGGAAATGCGCCTATGGAAAAATTTCCCTTAAAAGTGCTTATGAGTCACCATAATACGTTTCAAATTGTTTCAGCAATTTTTAAAACTGTCTCTTCAGAATGTAAGAACCATAATGTAATTTCAAATAAAAAGTCGGTAAATATAATATTGCACCATGTGACTGGCGGTTTCTGAATTTGATCATGTAAGTGACAACGAATAAAGTTTGCAATACAAATGTTTAAAGCTACAAGATCAATACTGATTGTAAAGTTTAATTACAATTGTATATGCATGTAATGCAATTTTAGTATGACATCAGCAAATTCAAATTTGAAAGACCATACTATTAATAGTAAAACCTTTTTTTAAAAGAACATAATCATAATAGAATTTTAAATAAAACAATAAATACATATTCATGTAATTTTCTAATGAAAGTTACGGTAATTTACTTGGTTTTAGGTGTAAAAATATTTACAATTTTTTTAGATTATTTAAATTATTTTTCTAAAATTGACCACCTGACTAAGTTGAGCGATATTGTCTGGTCTCTTGTGTGGTTCCCATTGCAAGGTCTTATTGTACTGTACGCCGAATGCATTAATATTTGGTTACATGTAGCCAATTAAACATTTCAATTAACTGCATGAGCATTCCTGATATCCATATGCTTCGAGGGATTTTTTGGCGAAATGTACAAATTATGCCGATATTAAAAATAAATATTGGCCTACTTGCAGGATCCCATTAATAACCGCAAGTTTCGGTTATTTGAAACGCGTGAAGCGTTCAAACTTGGATGTTCGCCATGTAAGGCCTAGCTCAGGTTAAACAATGCGGCAAAAATTTCCTGATTTCAACGAAAGCAGAACAATAATTGTAAATCACATTATGTGGAAAGTAGGTTTGCCCCTAAAATTAGTTCCGCGTTTCACTTTCTGAAACTTATTTGCAATAGATTAGTCGAAAATCGGGGCATGGACTTCCAAACAATGGTGATTTCGCTAAAAAAAATGAATGGAAAATTGGGATTCTGTTGCAGTGTCGGCTAGTAAATTAAGTGAAATAGGTTTGAAATAGATTAAACGCGTGAATTGTTAGTTGGTCCGTCAATAACGTTCATGCATGGTGAAACCATAGGCGTCGCCACATACAATTAAAATGATAAGTCGAAAGTCCCAAGTTGTTGACTCCGATTTTAATGCACATATTTCTTTAGTTCCTGTACTTCATTCTGCGTAAAATTTATGCTTAGGCTTATCTTTGTACGGGAATTTCCATGAGATCCAGTTGAACCAGTTTATTTCAATGCAAAATGCATCATGACTCGACTGAATTTCGTATCACTGGTCTTAATCAGTAATCAAAGGCGCCAAAAAAGAATTTCTGATATAATAACCCATTCGTAGGCTGACCATGTGCTTTGAAAATGCCAATAAAAACATTCCCAAACCCGGGTGGATCCTATACAGGCATGCCCCGGATGCAGTTTCCTTTTGACTTCAAACAGCCATGGTCATCTAGATATAAAAGCAATTGTGCATGGACAGGCAGCGTGCTTTTGATCACAACAAAACATTGCCCATGACTAAAGATTTGGGAATTCGACCAATTCGAGAACGTGATAGGTGATCGAGATTTCCCCACGTCAAAAAACGTGAGGGAACGTTTTTGGAATGTTCGCATTTTTGTATAAACTTTAAACATCATACATCATAACCTGGGTTCTTGAAGACTGCACACAGGTTCACACAGGTTCGAAAAACCGGAAAATTTCGAATTATCGATAAGCTAGTAAAACGCAGCTATAGTCTGTTTAAAACTGGAATATACTGAGGCAAAACCAATCAGAGCTATCAGCTTTTAGATTATGCTTTAAGTACAGTATAAAATCGCTAAATATATCACATCGGATACGGAGTGTGTATTTGCATGAAAAATTTGTTTGGTTTGAATGAAGTTTCTAATAACGAATGCATCGAATTCTGTGTACTTGAGGTGAGTTTCTGAACAAAATGTTGAGGCTTTAGGGTCAAAATCTTGGTTATCACAAAACTGACTAAAACACTTCACAACAACTGCAAAGATCTAGGCCAAGCCAAACAAAGCAGGCATAAAAACTGACAATTCATCATAACAGTCAGTTTTAAAGTAAAAGGACATATTAAGAAACACTAGATTTTGAAAAAAACATGCAGCAAAACAATGCTCGACAAACACCATGGGCATACTGACATTATCAAAATTCTATTCAAACAATGTTTCCTTGCCGCAAAACGAATTTTGAAACCAACTATTTTGTATGAACGCTGCAGGCTTCGTCAGCCTGTGCAACTTTTCGCTCTTCAGATTTTCAAATGAAACTCCTAACATGTACTTTTCGAGCCAAGAAGATGTGTTCTGCATATAGTTGTTATCCTTCTAACCGGTTACGAGCAAGAAGTTGTGACCGACCTACTTTCGTTTTAGTTTTGTTCCGTCCCAGCACCTCTTAAATCTGCACTAACGAAAAGGTTACCCTAGATTTAATGTCCAGTATCTGTGAGAATATGCATGGATAAACCAAGGTGGTTAAGTAAAAATGCATGAACATCAAGTGGAACAGGTACTGCACCCTTTTTTTCGATTAGTCTCTTGCAAAACACACGACGATGATCCCTTCGCAAACAATTTTGAATATATGTTTGCGATCCGTAATGTCAATGGGTGGGATGAAATTTTCATAACAATTGTGCCAGATATTCGGAGCGTCTGCAAATGCGTTTCTATAAAGGAATTCAAATAAGCGAAACGACCTAAAATTCTAGGACATCTGCATTCAAGAATGTTGATGGCATTTACAAGAGTAGCAGGGAAAGTCCCAAAACAGAGAGTAGCTCAAGAACGATTAAATTAGATTGAAGTTTCATGGATGTAAACAGGAGCTGCACGCACCCAATGCTAATAATTAGGTTTATTAGTTGATATTCAGGGTTGAACACTTCCTTTCAATGATAGATATACAGGGTCAACTTCAATTCAACTGGAAGTGGTATTCCCATACTAATATTTCCGATTAAATATACAGTACATGTATTTCGATTCACACGTACATGTACCACTGCATATTCTATTTTCATTTAGCTCGTTGATGGAACCAACGCGCAGTAGGTTTAATGCTACATGTACATGTATATGTATATCGTGGCATTAATACTATCTTATTGTAAATTTTGCATATTTTTATGAATACATGCATAAATGAACAATCATGTACAGTGTAAGACCACTAGGTATATATTCTTGTAGTTAACCCTGCAGTTGGTTGTCGACAACATACAGTAAAATAACTTCTCAACAATAAGCAAAACGTTTTTTTTCCGAACAAAAGTGTTAAAAATAGACGCAAATTCTGGCGCGCTAAACAAAATTGACCCTCAATTTCATTGTATTATTGACCTTTGGCCCATTGACATTTCGTGCAGCAATTTGTAGCAAAATTGCCCTTCAGAGGATCCCGCTTGATAAATTTACGTGCATGAAAATTATGGAAATTAGCCATTTAAAAAAATCGGTAAAAATAAAACTGAAAACACAACGGTGATGGCCTACATGCAAAACGTTCGGGGAAGAATGGGTAAAATCCACTTGAATCTTCTGCGGCGCCTGTCCCATTTTATTCTAAGTCAATAGATGCAATGCTCACAGACGAGTTAATTAGTACGACCTAGATATGAAATGCATAATTACGAAATTATATCGATAAACCATGATGGCGACCTTCCATTTCTAGAATGCAAGGTTTTCAGAAAACAGAACTCAACTGATTCATAGAGCATTAAACTTGGCGGCCATTAAAGAACCAACAATACATTTTATTATTTAAAATAATTGAGGAGTAATATAATATCATGAAAGATTGCAAAAGAAAGCAATAAAGCGAGCAAAGCAACGACAAATAATAAAAGTATTAATTAAGCTAATAAATTTGAGTTTATTTCCACTGTTAATGCACGAGGAGCCACTGAAAACTTAAAAAGTCTCAGAAACAACTAATGATAACAGTTAACATTTATTAGCTTTCTTGAATGTCCAGGCGGTTTTTAATTGACCGTTTACGTGTAATTTGAAGTTAACTAGCGTTGCTACTTGGTGACTGGATATTCTATGTGCCGAAAAATAAATGTACAATAGTACAAGTTGGGTAAGAAGTTTTAAAATTAAATGAACTTAACAAGTTTGATAATTCCATGCCCAATTATTAATAGTAATTTAGCTTTAGGGATCATTTGGACGTTTTGAATGTTTACGCAGTGCACTCAGTACAATGTATTTTATTCATTTGTTTTCCTCAATGCTGAGCGAAAGAGGATTTGGAACGATTCTTTGCAGTGCAAAAGTAATGCGAAAATTACAAAACAAACAATGCATTTTTAATTGAACTGTAGTTATCCATGCTAAGTGTATTTTCCCCACGTATAAATGATCGTCAGATACTGCATTCCGTATTTCAAATTTAATGTACATGTACATCATTTGAAAATGTTTCGTTTAGTAATGTAAGATTAAATTTTGGATTTTTTCATGCTCGTTCATATTTTTATGCACAAACAAGACATTTTCATACAATTTAAAAACGGCCAATTATGTACGGGGGAAAAAATAAACTTAGTCGTGATGTGATTTGCAATTACGGAGATTGACAATAATGTAAGAAAGCTAAATGCATTTTGACGCAACCTGCTTTTGAAGTTGTTTCCTTCCAAACAATTCAATTTACTTTATTCCCTAAAAGAAAGTGTTTCATTTAAAAGGAATGCATTAAGTGCGTGTATATTTCAGAAAACCAAAATACATGTACATGTAGTGTATTTTGAGCAATAACGTTTCCAACCAGAAACCTTGAAACCATTGACGTTTCACTATTTCGTCGTATTTTAATATTTTCACGACCACGAGACTGAATCAGCTAATTATAAAATCATTTTACAACGCTTTGGTCGTTAGTCTATCCCATTTTCCAGCGTCCTAATAACAATGTGACGTGCATTTTCCTGATCGTGTTTCCTATGCTAGTACCCAAACTTCAAGCCCGCAATTGGGAACAGCTAATTACTGTCCTTGGACTAGATATTTCAGCCAGTTGACGGACTGTTTGACATACACCGGTTTGCAAAATTGAAATGAACCACACCTGAGGCAGAGAAAGCGGACAGAATACCGTAATTTCTATTGGGGAGTTTCTCGAATGAGTGCAACAAAAAATGCAAGGCAGAAATGTTAACTGAACAATGGCCATACCCAGTAGTTGCTTTCCCCCTCATTTCCTTTGATATAAGAAGAATGCGAGTGTATATCGGGAAAAAAAATTACGAAACAAAGGTCGTTCTTTACCCTGCCTTGGACAGCTAATAAGCAGTATCATCGAGTACCGGCAAACTTATTTCCAGAGTGAAAAAACGCATTAAAAGGATTTTGAAACCAATTATATTCGTTAATTATTCATATAAATCATATGCTTGGTACTCAACAGACTTATCATGTTTTTGTTTTATGTGCCTCTCAATCTTTTCACAATTATAATTGCACGTTGCCAATTATCTTGAAAAAGTTTCATTTTTGAATGGAAGTTTCTTTTAAAAAAATCCAAGAAACTCAGACAATCGAAGTCGGTGTCATCCTTCAAACCGATATTATTCTCAGGTGTAAAGGTATGGTGGGGGTCGATCTTAAGTATCCATTAGTTTTTACAACCTCTAGCAGGTTGAAAGCCTTACTTGGGTGGGTCGAACTGGGAAGATGCTCCCCACAGTGAAGTTGCTAAAAATAAGCATTTAAGCCGTGTGGTGTTCAGTGCCCAAATGATAAATATTGTATACAGCTTTATGGCCCTTGTTGCTCCAGGCAACATTAAATGATTTACGTGTTCGTTTTTGTTTACATTTTTAAATTTGCTGAAATGTAATTCCTTCTCGCGCTCCATCCTACACGGTAAATTTTCTTCAAATACATTGAGAGGAAACTCCCAAATACCGATATTGAAGACCTGTACACCTCTATTGGGCTACCAACAAAGCTCGTACGAAATCTGGTGCAAATTTAAAATGAAAACTGGTTAGGCTTAAGCATTTCAGAACTGCTTGCCGTAGATCTAGTTCAGTGTATCTAAAGAATGCCGATTATAAGTTTGTACCAATAATGTTTGCGTTAATCGGAGTAAGATTAGCAAGTTCCTGATTCCTATGGCCCAGAGCAATGCACCTTTAAAAGATAATCAAAATTGTACAGGTCGCTTTAATTGGGTCAACACGCGAATCAATACGATCATTTTAAATGTTCATTTAACAGATTAATGTTGAGGGTATGCACATTGTACATTTACTTTAATGCGTATTAAAATTTTCAATAGGGGGTCCAATAAAAAGTAAAAGTGAAATCTGTACCGAATAAAGTGCAATAACCTACCGTCAGCAAATTAATTGAATTATTTAAGAAGTTAAATCCATGTAATTATAATGGTGTAAAATGTACATGTAATCATTTTTAGCTACAATGGAAAGCTTTTTTTGTAAATCCATGCCGATGCATGCCACCAATTAAAATACCAATTATAATAGGCTACATGTATATTGCCAACGGAAAGGACACGATTAATTATTTCAGAGAACCACTCGTTAATATTCCCTTTAGTTACAACAACAAAAATTATAAAGCTTAGCTACAGTGTACATGTATAGGCCTACGCATCTACTAATAAAAATTATTTAGGAGTATGGCGCTTTCAATCGACTTCCATTCAATTACCCTTTCCTTCTTCCTGTCATTTTTATGGATCCGCCACCAACTAAGCGTGTTGCTTACAATGTACTCTACTTGGATAAGCGAGTGACCATTTTTATTTGAAAACATACTGGACATGTATTTGATGGTCGGTTTACCTCACTACAAAAACACAAGTTTCGTTCCACCAGAGGCGTTGTATCTTTAACGGGTCATTATAATTTACATCTTAACGACCGCATTAGATTTAATGAACGACATTTTGGAGCAATCAGCAGCTGTTTTGTTAATTGTTTTAGCCATGCATGCAGGCCCAAAGATACACCTCAAAACTCTTATCTACTTTTTATACTAAACTTCGGCCATCAAAAGTGCGGGTAAAAAACAGCTACACCTGCACCTAAATATATAAGGCAGCTATTAATTATCCAAAATTATAACGGCTACCGATTGAAGGTCAGAACGAGAATTTCTCAAGTTTTAACGGCAAACGAAGTGCAGTTTTGAATGCAAAATGCTGTGTTTCATTGTGATTTAAACCTACATAACCAAAAAACACATTCAAGGTGATTAAGTTTATAATGATAAACATGCCTTGACAGCCATATTGGGATTCAATTGAAAAGCGACAATTTTTATCAGCGCCATCCCACATCAATTTTAAACATATTTTTTTATTTAAACTTTAAAAATGCCTTTGATATGTGGATTTGACTTTGTTTAATACTATTATACTATACTCATTTCTGTTTAAGTGGGGCACGATTTGTTACTTGAGGTGCAAATGTTTACCGCAGACTGCACATGCAAAGTTAAATTTATGAAACGATTTCAGATTTCATGAATAATTTATCAAGTACCAATAGTTAACGTCACCGGCAAATCATTTGTTTCAGAAATCAACTTACAAAAGTATAAAACTGAGAAAAAATATCAGCATATATTTTTCATATTGCCCACCAAATATGTTAGAAAACTAGGACAACCTAGCGGATCTGAACCAGACCCAATTTATTAACGTATTCGAGATTTTCGAGAACTTTATTTCTCATAACGATAAGTGTGACGTTAATATCACAAGTTGAAAATAAAAAACCAAGGTTGATTTTGCAACTTTGATTGAATACAGATATTGTTCAGCAAGGGTGAGACCAGAAAAGCGATATCAATCAAACACAACAAAACGGGAAAAGTGCATTACTTTTCGTTTTCACTGCCCTAGAATTATTACAATAAACTCATAGTAGTTAATACCGAAAACACCGGTCGTATTATGAATACTGGACATTCCGTCTACCTAGATTGTACTCGAGTGCACCACTCCCAAAAGGTAAATTTTACAGATCAAGGATAGCTGATAGCTAGAGGTAGGACACCCACCAGGGTTAAAAGGGGCGACCTACAACGAGGTCACAAAAACCTTAATGGGCTGTCCCACTACTAGATATTATTGTACCCGATCTGCCACTTGGACTGTGTTCGAGGAATGAGTTTCAGCCACGACTAACGAACCCATGTGTCGCCATTGTTATAGTCTAAAAGAATGCCTGGACACCTTACCAAACAAAAGCATTTCTGAGAACGCTTTTCAAGGTGGACATTCTTAGTTTTTGTCTGTGCTTTTTATTAGGGTTCGAGGGAACACTTGAAACGCACTCAAGACGAAGAATTAATTGCAAGGCCATTATTTACTTTAATTTACACAATGCCCTCAAAGGGGGGCAGTGAAAACCCAACCTCAGCAGCCTTGATAGGAATTGAGTGGACAGGCTACCTGAACGATATTATTTACACATTGATTTGCATCGCAAAAAAACATGGCTGCCGTTAATCAACAAAAGTTACTGGTGCTCACACTGATACAGTAGGCCTATATCGGATCAGTAGGTTTTCTCAAAAGTTATATGGTAAGGTAAAAATTTAATAGAGATAGCATTCAAATTCTCAGTAAATAACGCGATCACTAGCTTTTCCAAACTCCATTTATTAGAAGTCAAGCTTTTTTTTGTTGAAAAAAATGTCTTTAGTTCGCACAAAACCGTAGCTAATTATATCCCACGCTTTCATACTCTATCAATAAATGTCAACTGCTTGCAAAATTAGATTTCATTATGCATATAAACCTTGATTTACTCGTGCTGATCCTTCAAGATAATACGTTAAATTTCCAGCATGCCAAGTCCATTTAAGCGATTTTGTCATGACTACCAGTATCACTAATTCTGCGCATGACTAAATGGATTGTACGCATTAATCTTGTAATGAATTTACGAGTATCAGGTTACAATTTTATCGCTGCTCAAAAGCACCCACCCCAAGACCTAGATCTGCCAATCCAGGCTCCAATTTATAATGACGACCACGTTGATATATTCCTTGTGTGGCTGGTCGATGACCGTAATTAATGCATCAATACCTGAAGCTCTCGCTCAATTTTTTTTGGAGAACATGGAGCTACAGGTACGAATTAAGTTTAATCAACGCAGCCTTGTCCAATTATTCAAATCTAAACCGGTTCGTAACAATGTTGGCGTGTGGAAGCGACTATAGACAATGCAAAAAAAGCACATTTCTCAAAATGGCATTCATTGTTTAATGGAAATTAGGCTACTGGATAATACAGCTCGGTAGAATCGGTTTTTATGTTCGACTTTTAAGGTCTGCCAGCAGGACGTTTGAGCTGGTTGGACGCCTTGCAAGATTCCAATTAAACAAATACAATTCTGTTCAAGCCACTGTATACTGAAACGTTAGAGTAATTAACCTCCCATTTCTTTGTTTTTTCTGGAATTGGTCGTTTTGCATAACTGCATAAAAATGCATGCTTCCGGCGTTTTTCAGGAATGTCTTCAACAAATCTCTTCTACTAACTTCCTCTTTACATGTACATTGAATTTCTCAACGAGCTTAAATTGCATTTCGTAGATGAAACTTCAAAGTTGTTGCTTGTATAAATGTTTGGCTGAGACTTTTCAGGGTTGGAATATTGTCAACCTCATTTGGAGATTAATTAAAGCGCAGAAATTAAAATATAAAGCACTTACACTATGACATTAAATGCTGAAAAATGAGTTTAATAAAATGTTTTACCCCTACACTGTAGATTATCTTTCTACATTATGTACTTGTAGATGTTTTTATCGGAAAAATGCCTTCTGGTCACATCCTTGGGTTTTGATTTCAAACATAATTACCAAAAACGTGCATGCCATTTTGGCATCTTGGCAACTCATTTATAATTGGCCATAAGTTGTACTACGAGTACATATAAATTAAGCTCGCGCTATTAAATTGGAAATCTGCTTAATACATGTATAATCAACAATACAAACAATTTTGAAACTATTTGACCTGACATTGTGCTACATATCCAGGCAGACCTTGCCATGAGATTTCCACAAAATTTTCAACACCTACAGTATGTGACGCTTTGACCCTGAGTGGGGTCAAGGGTCACCTTGATTAGGAATAAGGTTTTGGGACGGGTTCTGGAATGCTGTAATGTATTAATGACTTGGGTGTTTGGAATGTTTTATACTCTGGGATTGTGATCTTTGCCTTGTGATATGATTTACCTGAATATCTTGGGGGCGCTGGGGTCCTGGTTGACGGTATATATAAGGTTGATTGGAATAGAGTGGGATGCGCATTTTTGATTCCACTCCTGGGTGGGGAGCATTGGCCATGCTTCCTTATTTTTG
>JAQIXS010001546.1:0-29148 GCA_034700785.1 Rossiulus vilnensis | reverse complement strand
ATATATATATATATATGCTGGTTTTTTGGGACTTCTGATATCAGTATCATAGCGGGGTTTTTTTGAGACTGCTGATATCAGTATGGTTGGTGATATCGCTGATGTTTTACTGATATCAGTATATGATGACTATATTTGTACTGATTATACCGATCTTTCCACCAGGAGACGTTGGACTGTTGTTAAAATTGTAGCATCATAAAAAGGGCCTGTTGCACCAACAAATATTAAGCAAAACCAAAGATAAACCTCTGGTTAACTAAGAAAAAACAATGCACCACAGCGGGTTAGCAGTTAAGCACCGGTTAATGTTAACCTAAGGTTTGTGATATAATGCAATTTTCCCAGAATTCCTAGCTGCAACTGACTATCTCCACGTTAACCTTAACTTTGGTTTAAAAAAAATCCCGTGGTAATATGCTGGAACACACACCTGTTAACCCCCTTAGGTTATGTGTGGTTATAAGTACATGTATAACCCCAGGTTAGATAACCTTTTGGTTAACCGACAATGGTGCAACCGGCCCTTAGAAGGTCGAGGTAGGGTAACTTCAGTCGCCATGTTTTCTTTTCTTTTTTGTGATTTTTAAAAAAGGGTTAAATTTAATTTTATTGCAATTTTTCTTACGTGTTTTTCGTGAAACGAATTTCGATGTGAAGACGAAAATATTTCGTTGTTCGTTTCCTGAATTTTAACGCAAAATTTGTCACCAATTTTTTTGTTTTTTTGCCCCCGCCAATGGGTCACACATTTCGTTAATAGAATTTTAAGCAAAAATAGACAATAAAAACGATTGGACAGTTTAAAGAAGCTGGAGTTTTTTGAGAGTGTTAACTTTAAATTATTGTTTTCTTGCATTTAATTTTGTGTACTTTTAAGAAAAATATCATAAATTTAAAATTTAAGTGGATTTTTTATCTAAAAAAATTCAATAAATTATTTCGTTGATTTCTGCATCCATGCACCCACACTTACACCATTTTAAAGATGGCGTCTCCACTGGTTGTCCTTGAAATAAATGAAACTTCTCATCTTCAAGGTTCGGTTTTTAGATGTTTGTTTTTTTGATCGATTGTTTCGATGTTTTAAATTATCTTGGACGTGCGAATGGTGCTAAAAACAGACACACGCGGACCTTGATAAGTGTTAAATAATGCAGAGTCACAAAGGCTGTTGGTTAGGTTTAAGGAAAATCCAAACCAGAATTTACAGAACTTTTGAACGTGATTTTGTTTTTTTGTATTTTTTATTTTTTGAATTTATTGTTTTGTTTTGAGGCGATGTTGTGGGTTATTTTAAACTATTTCTTACTTAAAATAGAAACATCGAGAGAAAATAACGCCATTTTGTTGTGGGAATGCGTTCGTGATGGGAATTTTAAGGGAGACGTTCGACCAAAGTCAGGGAAATTTCAAATTTTCATGGAAAAGTCATGGAAGTTACAAATTTTCGTGCAAACGTCAGGGTAATTTCAAAATTTCTTGCAAAAGTCAGGGGAATATCAAATTTTCATGCAAAAGTCATGGAAATTTTCATGTGATAACATGTCAGCCTTAAATTCACATAATCTCAAATGATTGTTTTTGAAACTGTTCAAAAGAGGGCGTTATCTGGTTGCAGTTTTGCATTAATGGGGAATTCCCCTATTTTCCAAAGCACACCTTCAACTTCTGATTAAAATAATAAATAAAAATATATCAGTAATTAGTATTTATTCTATGGCAACATGTTGAACTTTCAGAAAATTCTAATTTTTTTTATAGGGAAGTTTGAAAATATGAGAGAAAAATTGTTGAAAATTTTTCAGAAATTGTTAGTTTTATTTTCTGAAATTTTTTCCACAAATCCTGAGTTGACAACAACAAACAAATGTGAAATTTATCGAAAAACCTAGCGATTGTGAAATCTAGATAATTTTGATGACTATAAAATATTTAGACAATTTTAATGACAGCTTTAAAAAAAACCTATTTTTCAAGGAAATTTTTTAAAAACTATTTTTCAAAAAACTTTTTTGCATAAACGTTTTTCCCCATGAGAGTTTAGTTGAGATATTTTTCAGAAGTTAATTCGTTTATTGTTGTTATTATTGCCTGCGAGGTCAAAATAATAAAATGTTTTCACTGTGACGTGAAAATTCCCTTCATTATTTGTTTTTTTTTGGAACGGGGTTGTCCTTCACGGGTTTAGGACCCCATTAAAAACGAAACAGGAAAACTTTATTACGAGGAAGAAGAAAATGCTGTAAAAATAATATTTATAACCCAGAAAAATCCTATTCGATAGCAATAATGGTCAAATTACAAGATGGCGTCGTGCATTGACCTGTTTCTAAAAATGCAACCTAGGTGGCGCTGTTGTGATAGATAAAATTACCTTTTTAATATATATTTTTTATTAAAAAAACTAAATTACATAATTGTACAGTTTGTAATTTTTATTTATTTAAAAACGAGTTTTGAATTAAACCTCATTTTACTTTGTGGTTGAAATTATTTTATAATAGTTATAAATATTTCTTTCAATAAAGATAAACTTTGATATGACTGCAATTTATTCGCATTGCTGAGCTGGAAAAATTACCTCATATTTAGTTATAATTTTGCCTTATTTTTAATTTTTAAATCAGTAATTATTTTCATATTTTTTATTTCCTGACAAATTTTACTTAATGGAATTGTAATGCTGATTAATTAAAGAAAAATCGATTTTAAAACGGTTCGTTTTACTCATTCAATATTGTAATAAATTATTGTTATTATTATTATTATTCGTTAAGATTAGAAAAAATAGGTCTTTCTTTCGTGTGATGATTTTTGGATAAATCCTCGTTTCATTTCAAAAACAATTTACTGGACATTTTATTAAATCCTTTGCTGAATGTTTTTTTTCTTCTAAATTTATGCATTTTATATTTTTTTAAAAAAACTAAAAATAGCATTCAGCAATAGATTTAATAAAAATGCCCAACTAAATTTGTGTAAAATTAAACGAGATTCTTAAATAATCGAATAAAACAACAACATAAGTGTACCACTGTTTCTTTTCATTAAAGATAATATTAGTAACATGTTTTTACTTTTTCTTTCACCCACCTGTAGATGTCGCTGCCGGCGTTCGCCTTCCCGTGATGCTCGATTCTCCTCCACCAATCCCGTGTGATCCTTCGGTCACGTGTCCTTCCTGTCACATGCCTTTCGACAAAGGGAAGAAGCGGAAGTTGATCGACTCTTGCGGCCACGAGCGATGTTACTCCTGTATGTTCAACAATGAAAAATGTCCATTGTGTCGCATGACCAATCACAGTAAGTGCATGGTGTGAAAGCCCCGCCCACCATTACATCTAACAGCATCTTCCTTCCTACCATACCTGGTTAGGATATTTCACACCTGGAAAAACCTGGAATTATCAAGGGAAATTTTAAAGACATTCGATAGTTCAACGAAATAATTTTGATTACGACCGGTATTAATAAATAAAACTGAAAATGTAACTTGAAATTCTCAGGAAAATTAGAAAGACATTGGAATAGTAAAGTAATAGTGGTCTATTTTGAAAAAAAAGTTGGTGAATTAAACACATTGTTATTACACGTGCTTTCACAAAGCTGTCCACTGCAATATGAATTTGGGTCATTGGAAGTCATGGAAAAGTCATGATATTGGCATATTTCCAACAGTTTGTTAAGTACCTTCCTTTGATGCCATCTAGGAATCATGTTTTATTTACTTTTCTTTATTTTTTTCTTAAATTTTACAAATGATTAATGAATTTAAATGAATTTAGAATCATTTTAATCATTTTAATAAAATGACCGGGGTTCCACTGACCTGGATAACCTGGAATGGTCAGGGAAGTAGGAACAGCCTGTAAAAGTCAGGGAAATTTTCATCGGATAAAATGGCAGCCTTACATTGCCATAATCTCAAAATTAATTCCCTTTCTTTCCTTCGCTCAGAAGAATTTCCTTTAAGATTTTAAAATATTTGAATAAATTAATCAGTTATTGCTACATTTCGTTTCCATTTTGTTATATAATCCTTTTTTTTAAATAAAAATCATTGTTACTACATGTAACTTTATAAAATAGTCAACGACCTAATAATGTCAGCAATATTTGTAAATACTATTGAAAGTATATAAGCACACACAATTGTATTTTTTTTAAATTATCAAATTTAGATAAAATTCTGGCGCTTGTGGGGGTCATGGAAAGTCAGGGAAGAGAATAATGGCCAGGCATAATCAAGGAAAATTCCGTTTCTACTTTAAAAAAAGGGAAATCCATCTTGGATATGCACTGAATTTCGAGTGGTACTTAAATTTTCAATGAAATGAAAATATTGAAAGTAGTTTTCATCGTTAGTTAAACCCTACAGTGGCGCCATCTAGCGACCTCTTTAGCGAATACCTTTAATTTCCCTTTTTTAAATTAAATTATCACTCTTTGATTATCGGTGGGCGGGTGTGATAAGGGGGGGGTTACTCATGAAGTGGGTCGTCTCCTAATTAGGTCGTCGATTAACCGAAAAAACGTTTTTTTATTTATTCTCGAAACGGTGGCGCCCCCAGCGACAGTTTTTCCCGCCTTCTTGCACGTGTTCGGCGTATTGTTACTCGGAATGGTTTCGATTTATTTAGTTTTTTTTGTCATTGTTTAATTTCGAGCCAGTCCTCATTGTGTTCATTTCAATTGTTTTTTTTTACACCCTTTCTCTCGTTGGAGCCCATGGGCGCCATCTTTTTTAATTTAATTTTTGTTTAATTTTTAAATTTTATGCAATTAATTTCACTCGTAATACAAATGAATTGGGATTGATGATATTTTTGAGTTCATTTCTGCAAAAAAAAAAATTACCATAAAAAAGCCGGATAATAAAGCTATGGATTGATCAGAAATAGGCAAAAAATTTTAGGATCGAAAAACTGGACATTTTTTTTTTATGGAAATAATTTTTTTTGAACAAATATTAATAAAGACAATTGAACATGACATTAATAATAATAATAATTAAAAACCTATTTTTTATTTATTTTCTTTCCATTAATTTCGCTCGAGCATTAAAGAATTTTTTTTATCAAATTTTCTAGAATTTGTAAAAATATTTGAAAAAATTATAGATTCTTCGATTGCGATACATTTATTATTAACGAAAAATGTTTTAATTAAATTTATAAAACGTTTATCGATGTTTCACTACATTGTTTGCAAATTGTACTCAATTTTAATTCAATTTGTTCAGTTTTATTGAATTTTCGTTTCAATTTTTTATTGAATTTTCGTTCATGATGTGAAATCATCCAAGGTGGTTGTAATTTTGGATTAAATTATCATGATTAGGGTTACTTACATGTAATGACATGTCCTTAAAAGGCATTAATTTAGGTAATTAACGAAAAACCAAAGTCAAATTTGAATTGGAAATTGAGGTAATTAAGATTTAATTAAAAGTAAAACTAAAATCTTAAAACATTTTTTTAAAAAAAGTTTTAAAATATTTATAAAATCGGATTTCAATAGAAAGAATTCGACCCGAAATCATCTTTTCCGTTCTGCTTAAAGTGGCGGTCAGACGCCGGACAGAGGTCAAGGTTCACCTGGCCATTGTCCCCCCGCCCCCGCGCCAATTAAGGGCGTGGCTTCCCCTTAACCCTTATCATCTTTGAGGCTCGTCTGAATTTGCTGTGAATTTCGCATTCCTGCGAAGAGTGGGTGTGCGGAGGTGGCGCCCCCTATGGGTGGAGCTCGCCCTAACTAAGGAGTGGGCCAATTGAAATTCTTTGGCGAGGGCCACGACCCAGACATCGAACAGACAATAGGCTGGGTTTGGCCCCGGGGCAGCTGGGATTTTACCATGAAAAAAAAAATATCCTAAATTTTGTAGGCTTAATTGGGTTGGCAAGGTTGTGCCTTACCCCTAAAAGTGGACACCTTGTTGAGGGCATTTTTATTGGTGATCGCTGACCAAGGCGGAATTCGTGAACGACCCTCGTTGAAAACAGAAAATTTCGGTTTCAAAACATATTTTAGGCCAAACTTAAATCTGGTTTGTTATGGGGATTTAATCTCTCCCTAATCTCCTATCCCCTGGCGGAAAGATCAGTATAATCAGTACAGTAGATATCAGTACAAATATACTGATATTAGTAGAGAAATGTAATGATATCCTTAGTCCCAAAAATTGTATATGCTGTATATATAGTGAAATCAGTATAGAGTTATACTAATATCGTCATAGAATAATAATGATATCAGTATAGAGTTATGGTTTCGATATATTATTATGATAATAACAGTATAGAATTAAAATGATAATAGTCTGGTGTAATAATGATATCGGTATAGTATTATAATATCGGTATAGAATTATATTGCTATCAGTATAGAATTTTAATGAAATCGGTATGAAATTATAATGATGGCGGTATGAATTATTATGATATCGGTATGGAATTATAATGATATCAGTATAGAGTTATGGTTTCGCTATAGCATTATAATAATATCAGTATTGAATTATAATGATAATAGTATAGTATAATAATGTTATCGGTATAGAATTATATTGCTATCAGTATTGAATTTTAATGAATTTGGTATGAAATTATAATGATGTCGGTATGAATTATAATGATATTAGCTAAAATTTATAATGATATTGGTAAAGAATCACAAACTGATATTTTCTCCAGAGCCCCCTTATCGAAAAAAAAACAAGAATAAAAAAACACATTTCGACAATTTTCGTTGTTGTTTTTTGTAAATTCCAAAATTTTAAAACATATTTTGCTTCAAAATTAAATTTATTCAGGGAGTTGTAATTTGAAAAGTTTTAAAACATTTTACTTCATACGTAAATCTAGTTTGCCAAAGGGGTTTGTATTTACCCCAAAAATAATTTAATTTTTTTTGGCAATGTTTGTTATTGTTATTGTCATTGTTGTTGTCGATGTTGTTCTTGAAAACCGAATGTGAAATTTGATATCGTGGGGTGCATTTTTGAACAGCCTGTTTCGTGAAATCCACATAGTGTTCAAATTAATCAATTTTCAATCAGAATTAAAAAAAAAAAAAGACAAAAAAAAAACAATTCGCATGAAAACCAACTTACAATTGTTTATTTTTTTCCCCTAATCATTCCTGATGATTAATATGATATCGTTCTTTTTGATTTATTTTAATTACAATTAAATGTTTTGTTCTACTTTTGATGTTAAGCATTTTGTTTTTTTTATTTCTTAAATTTTTGAACTTTTTTCAACTGTTTTCGTTGTTTGTTTGTCTTATGATAAACGTCATTTTTTTTCTGGTCATCCAAAAGCAAAACTCTCGAAGAAGACGAACGGAAGTCACGTGAGACAGAGCAGCGATTCTGGACTTCCGGTCTTGACCCCCAGTCGGCCGAAATTGAAGACCAATGGCCACTTCACGGCCTTCATGCAGGCCAGGCAGGAGAACGTGGCCAAGAGGGAAGGAACGCCACCCACCAACACCACTGACCACCACTACTCCTACAAACAAGGTTGAACTCAACCACAAGACACTGTCCCCTGTCCATTCCCTACTGTACTTGGCCAAAGACTGTCTACTCCTTTCCCGATTCCATCTCAACTCATTATCCTACTTTCTTCTTTCTACTATCCATCATCCTCCCTTCTGTTTTCGTATTACTGTCTCCTACTATTCCCTTCCTCTCTCTCTATGTCCACACTACTGTCTGCAACTATCGCCTTAACCTTCTCTGCTATCAGATTTCACTGTCTCTTACTACTCCCTTCCTTGATCTATTTTTATATTACTGTCTCCTACTATTCCTTTCCTCGCCCTATTTTTATATTACTGTCTTTAACTAATTCCTTCCCTTCCCTGTTTTCATATTACTGTCTTCTACTATTCCTTTCCTCTCCCTATTTTTGTATTACTGTCTTTTACTAATTCCTTTTATTCTCTGTTTTTATATTACTGTCTCCTACTATTCCTTTCCTCTCCTTATTTTTATATTACTGTCTTTTACTATTTTCTTCTATTCTCTGTTGTCATATTACTGTCTCCTAAGGAACCATATCTTCTCTGTTTTCAGATATTACTGTCTCCTACTACTCCCTTTCTTTCTCAGTCTATAACTATCCACTTCCCTTATTTATTTTCATATTAGTGTCTACAACTATTGCCTTTCCTTCCCTGTTTTCATATTACTGTCTCCTAGTGTTTCCTTCCCATCTGTTTTCATATTACTGCCTCTTACTGTTTCCTTTCTTTTTCTTTACAATTATCACCTCTCCTTCTGTTTTCATATTGCTGTCTCCTAATTGGCCATTCCTTGCTCTACTTTGCTGTTTTCTCCGACTGTCCTGAGTGTCCTCTGTCCTTCTCTACGTGTTTCTCATGTTCTCTTAGTTTCTTATCTCCCCTTCTTTGGCATTGGAATTTTAATGTCTCTTGCATGGCTTCTAAAATTATTTCTTACTTTCTTTTACTTCAATGTCCCCATCTCACAATAAAGTTCTGTCTCCTACTATCCTAGCCCTTTCTCTTTCCATCTGGCTGTCTCATGCTATCCCCTCCACTTCTCAATTTGCAAATCACTGTCTCCTACTTGGCCTACTGTTGTCTTCTACTCTCTGCCCTTCTCTAATTGCTTTTCAATTTCTTCTACTTTCCAACTATCCTCTGCCTTTCTGTTACAATCTCACTGTCTCGTACGTGTCCATTCCATTCCAAGCTCTGTTCTCACCTACTTACTGTCTTCCACGTCTCCCATTGCCTATTCAACCATTCTTACTGTCCTTTACTTTTTTTTCCATCCCCGCAAGATCCCAGTTTCCACTGTCTCCTATCTCCTTGCCACGATTAACCCTGGTCTGACTGTTCTCTCCACTGTCTTTGCAGATGTCATGTCCACGAGCCTCCCACCGCCTCCGCTGGCCGCTAGTCCGAGGCTCCGTCACGTTCCGTGGCCTCCCCGCAAGAACCGCTCCTCGGTGGTCCACGGAGGAAGCCAGTCTTCGGCATTCTCAGGTACGGTATGAGTCCTCGGGATTTCTCGGAGTGTCTGGTAAACCTTTCCGGTGACTCCTGTGACTTACTCGATTTATCGATTTTCGTCCTCTGGTTGTTTTCCGGTTATCACCTTGCCTTTCCATCTCTTTATCTCTTGTTCCTTTCTCTCTGGTATTTTGATTAATGTTGCCGTTCCTCAGCAGTTTTCCAAAGTTGGCCGGCGGAGATGTTTCGCAAAATCCGTTCCCTTTGGTCGCTAGGTAAAGTTGAACAAAACAAAACTCTCGTCGTTGTCTTCGGACGCCGCATGACACTGTCCTGCCTTCTTAGACATCCCCCATCCCGGCACAGAATCACTCGGGTTCCAAACCCCGCTCCGGCACCACCACCGAACCCGGCACCCGACACCGGATGAACTACCGCTCTCCGAAACGTGGCTGCCCGTGTGAAAACCGGGGCTTTATTAAAAACGTTTTTATCCAGTTGAATTCAATTCAACACAGTAGGCTACTGTCAGCAAAGACCCAGTTGCTAGGTTGAGTCCACCGCGTAATTTCGTACACAGTCTCTTGTCACTCGGGGGGAAAAGTTCCGCTTTGCTCGAAATGTCAGGGAAAGTTGAGAGGCTCCCAAAATACCAACTGATGGTTTGTTATTCATAAATATTATTACCTTCCATGTTTTTTTTCTGCAGAATTAATATTTTCAAAAAAAGTAAAGGGTAATTTATTTGGTCAGGGAAATGGTTTTCTAAATTTTAGCCTTGATCCTTTTTGTTTCGACCGGAGAATGGTAATGGAAATTTATCAAATTCTCCTATTCTTCTAGAATTGTTTGAAATTTCTGCACCATTGATTGAAATAAAATGCCTACAAAACTGGCTTAAAAGTCATTGAAAATTCGTTCAATTTGCTGATTGAAAGAGTTTTATCGAACAGCAGATTAAGACAAATTCGTTGACAAATTTACTGTAATGAATTCGATTTAATCCATGAGCAGATCAGGGAAATGCCGAAAGTACGTGTAGTTCAATAAGACATTGAATCATTCCTGGGGAAGATAAAAATTGAAACGTATTTTTTTCATTACTCCAAAAACCGTAATTTGAAGTTTATTTACGGATAAACGTCATCGACGCTGTCTTACAACAACCTACGCTGAAAGTAGTTATAAAACAATGTTCATTCTGTGAAAAGCCATTGGTTTTCCATCAACAAATCCTGCAGACACCGTGCAGGGCAGAGCAGCCACGTTTTCATGACTGTAGTCGGATTAACGCAAGAATATACTGGGAATTCAATTGGACCAATAGAAAGAAATATCCTTGTTTTGCGATTAGTCTTTCCTGTCCCATGACTCATCGGTTGGCATTGAGGGAAGGCATGATCTATAAGCTGAATAGCTCTGATTGGTTAAGGCTGAATTTCTTCTCGTGTTAATCCGAGTATAGTTCGGTAGTTGTCACTGTGGGGTTTGGACCTTCGATGTGTTTTTCCCAGCACCATATTTGTGTTAGTTCAGTACCGTGTTTTGTTCGAGCTCGTTTGTGTTAGTTACTTTCCGATCCCGATTACTAAAACCAAAACTTAGTTTTAGGTCGATTCATTGAGGTTTAATCTGAGAGGATGGAATCGGGGTTTGTTCATTTGACTCGAGGTTCGGTGCGGTTTCTTAAGTATGAGCCGAAAGCACGCACACCGTGTAAAAATATTACGAACACATTTTTCCATTCAAATACTTATTATATTTGCTCAATTTATTTTCACCAACGTAGGATTGTTCGTCCACCAGGGTTTCGGCTTCGGTTTATAATTTCAATTATGCATCCGTTTATTTATAGAAAAAAAAGTTAGAAATTTGAAAAAGAAAACGCCTAAAACGGGGCTTCGCTGCATGGCAATCGCCTTAGACTTTTTTCAAATTTCTTATTATTATTTTTTTTGTGTGTGTATAAATAAACGGGAGCACATTTTGAAATTATCAACCGATGCATCCGTTTATTTATTAAAAAATAAATTTAGAAATTTCGAATGAGGTTGCCATGCAGGGAAGCCCCGGTTTAGGCGGTCAAGTAGCTATTGTTTTTTTTCTTCAAATTTCTGAATTTTTGTATAAATAAACGTGGGGTTTTTAAATTATAAACAAAAGCTGAAACCCTACTGGACTACTTATACTTCGTAGGGAAAAATAAATCGATCGATTATAATAAGTATTTGAAGCAAAAAATGTGTCCGGTAATGGTGATCATGCTCTCGGCTCATCCTTAAGTTTAAATTAATGAAATTAATGGAATTAACAGCATATAAAAACTAAAAGATAAACCACCCAATTTTGGTGTGCATCCAGGAGTACCTAGTTGAGGTTTTTTTTTGGTTTATTCTGGACTTCAACGAATTGATTTTGCACGTTTCACTTGCCTACATAATCTTTCATAATTCTTAACAGCATGCCTTTTTGTTTTTGTTTTTCCAATACTTTTATTCATAATCCCTTTGTGTCCAGTTGCATTCGTAGGAGACACTAACTTTAGACTAGGCTGTTTCGTTTTTCATAGTTTTAATTTTAAGTACGTGTTTTATTGTGTTAGTTGTTCGCAATTTCGGCTCTGGATTTTTAATTGATGGCAGCTACTCACCGTATCTTCTCAAAAACAAAAACAAAACACACATTAACAAAAGAGGCCATTTTGTCATGCTTTTGGAATGACCAACGAATAGCACATTTGAAATTTGGGAACAATTTTAAAGCAATTTCAAATGCGAACAAATTGACTAAAATTTCAGATTTTAAATTTGATATATTTACTGAACAAAATACAGCGAAACCTGGCTGTAGTGACCACCCAAGGGGTCACCTTAGCCAGGTGGTCAATGCATCTAATTTGTTTTTCACCTTACACGAAGTTAATTATCAATTTCATATAAAAATCACACCCACACGTTATCATGATTAAGATGAACCTCTTTCAAAATAAGGGTGAAATTTGACGTTGCCGATATGCCATACCGAAATTGCAAGTTTCACCTGATAAATTTATGAGAAATTTCAGTCAAATTAGTCTCATTTCAAAGTGCTTTAAACTGTTCCCAAAACTATCCATTCCGATTTTAAATGTAAGGTGAGAGTAGACAGGCCTACTAAATTGAAATTCCAATTAAAATCCAAAGATTTATTCAAAATATCTCACTGAGCTGAAAATAAATCGAGCGAAGATCGCAGTTCTAACAATTTCAGTATATTTTCACATTTTACCAGTTGAGTATCAAAATGCTGGTTGCCGTTTTATTCGCGGTTTATTTCCTGCCGGCTTTTACCATCAAGGTGGCCTCCTCTTTAATTCATTTTTTTAAAACATTTTTGGCCATGCAGACGATGAAGCGGGCCTGGATCCTCCTCCACCGCCTGCCGAATCCGCTCGGCACGATCTCTTCATGCGCCTGGGTCTTCTGCTGGGAGACCGGGGCCAAAGGGCCTCCGGTCGGAGGAACGGCAACCTGAGGATGCCGCAGCCGTACGGGGCCAGTCTCTCCTCATTGGCCAGCAGCGATGCCAACACCAGTGCTTCCAACAGCACCAGCCCTCTGTCCACCTTGACCGGTACGTATAATCTGCAAAAATAGAGATATGTTTCGTGGTAAGGTTTTTTTTTATAGAAATGTAGGCTCAAATCCAGGATCTGTTATTAAGTTTTTCGAAATTTTGACCTCCAGCGTTACTTTCGTTACCTGTATTTCTAAATAAATTTATGTAAAATGTAGTCAAAGTTCAGGATATGTATCGTTTGTTAATAATATGCATTTTTGTTAAAAAATGTAGTGATATCAGTTCACCGTACTGATATCAGTAGTCCCAAAAACCAGTATACATGCATGTACATGGTGATATCGGTATAGAATCACACTGATATCACTGAGGTTATACTGATATCAGAATCAAATCACAGTGACATCAGTAGTACCAAATACCAACCTATATACATGTATATAGTACTATCAGTATATATGATCATACTGATATCAGCAGAGAACCACATACTGATCTTTTCGGGGTTTTTTTCCGAATTTCTTAATTTTTATATAAATAAATTGGGGCATTTTGAAATTACAAACCAAATCTGAAACCCTAGTTGGCGACCAATTCTACATTAATAAAAACTAAATCGAGCAATTATAACGAGTATTTGAAGCTATTGTTGTTGGTCAGTGGTTGTCCAGAGCCGCTTCGTGTCGCTAGCATCTATGCGCTGACCGTGCGTAACGATGGTAACCTCATCCATTTGAAAAATCCTTTATGGATGCTCAAAGGGCCTGGACAAACCTCGTAGCTCCCGTAATGAAAACTTGGAAAAGACCTTCCGGATATGGTTGACAATTGCTCCTGGAAGAGATCTGTTGTCTGCGGTGATGATCATATTTATTATTATTATTATTGTTATTATCATCATTGTATTTTTATGTTTAGCCGGTGTTCGGGGGAGTTGGATTAGGTATTTGTTTTAATTTTTTTTTTAAATTTTCGTTTCCAGCCTCGTCCGAAGCGGACCGACTGATGGGGCAGGGCAGCGGCTTCCGGAACAGTCGAGATCCGAGCTCCGAAAGCATGGCCTCCCTGGTCAGCACCAGCACCGGGACCAACGGCACGAGCTTGACCAGCGGATCCGGAAGTCCAATGAACACGCTGCCCAGGAGGCACTCCATCACGAGTGAGTGACATTAACAGATCGTGGTTTCAGGGAAGATATGAGGGTGCCAAACCGTAACTGACCAAGTGCCAAAATATAGAAAAAGTACTGATCTGATTTCGATTAAACGACAACACGTTCAGACTTTGTAGGTTGCACCTTCGACTTTTAATTACGAAAACATAAACGATAACTTTGCGAAACGTTTGTTATTATCAACATTTTTTCCCAAAATGTCGTATGAGCCGCACGTATGGCACCACGTGCAAACGTTGAAAGCGCCCGTTCCTCTCGTGGCGTGTAGGTTGGTTTTGTGGAAATTGTACCAAATAGTCGTATGTGCCACTCGTATTGCACCACCAATAAGTCGAGAACTCAGTGAAACGGTTGGTTTTGTGGAAATTGTACCAAATAGTCGTATGTGCCACTCGTATTGCACCACCAATAAGTCGAAAACTTAGTGAAATAGTTGGTTTTGTGAAAAATTGTACCAAATAGTCGTATGTGCCACTCGTATTGCAACACATGTAAACGTTGTAATTTTTTTGGTAAAATAATAAATCATCTTCTGATTGTAGCCACAGCTCCAGACCAGGTGGAAGATCTTGCGCTGTTCGGCAAGAAGAGAGCCTCTGCGCATCGCATCTCCAGATCGGACAATTCCTCCACGGCCAAACTGCCTTTCGAGCCGCTCGGTAAGTGTCAGTCCAGGGTTCGTGCGGACCTGGAAAGTCAGGGAAGTGATTTTGTAAATTCTAGCACGTACCCTTGAGGTCCCGGAAAACAATCGGTGTCAAGAAGGACAAGGAGTTAAGAATAAATATTGTCTTTACTTTTCTTAGATGTCACCACCGACTATCCCGCCTCCCACATCGATTTAAAACCTTTGTTCTTCGAAGTTCCTCAGCAGGGAAAATCTTCCCTGTTCATTGGTCGTCAGTGGCTGTTTAGGGAAATGGAAGAGGTTAGTTAAACCTTAAAAAAAGCATACTGGTGTAGTAGCAGTCGTATCTTTGGTATGAACTATAATTCCTTCGTGTTTTAGGTTTTGAGCTCCAACCGGCAGAATAGCCGCGGGATCGTCATCACCGGAGGAATCGGATCCGGAAAAACGTCCGCCATCTTGCAGTTGGTGGAGCAGAGCTACTTCGGAAGGAGAAATGAAGAACCGCTATATTGCGGTAAGGATCCGTACCGCTTCGGTAAAACCTTGTAAAATTGACCATAGTCCCTCGATCTGCGGGAAGAAAACGAAAAAATCATTTATTACTAAAAATGTAATAGCAATTTAAAAACTGAAACAGTTCATGAATTTCGACGCCTTTTTACGGAGATTTTTGATTGCGGTTTTTGCGCGCATCTGGAAACTCCGGGGGATAATTTCTGGGATTCATTATTCTAATTTCCAAAATTATCTTGAATTATTGGCATGTAAGTTTTTCTAAATATAAATTATCCTAAATTATCTAAATCTAAATTATCTAAATCCAATTTATCCCAATTTATCTAAATCCAATTTATCCCAATTTATCTAAATCCAATTTATTCCAAATTATCTAAATCCAATTTGTCCCAAATTATCTAAATCTAATTTATCCTAAATTATCTAAATCCAATTTATCCCAAATTATCTAAATCCAATTTATCCCAAATTATCTAAATCCAATTTATCCCAAATCTAATCTAAATCCAATTTATCCCAAATCTAATCTAAATTATCTTAAATGTTCTAAATCACAATTATCCTAAATTATTCTATCATTCAGTGGAATAGTTTTAAGACTTGCGAGTGTTTGAAAGAAACCGGGTTTTCTGCAGACTGGGGTTAGTCAAGTTTCCAAAATGGCTGCCGAGAGCGTGGAAATCGAGAAATTCCAGCGGGGTGCTGGAATTACGGATTCAATCGCACATTTTCATCCGTGTAATCCGCAATTTTTCTTCAAAAAAAAAGAATAAAAAAAAATAATCAGACCTACGAGAGTTTCGATAGAAATCCGACGCGATGTTCGTTGCGCGTTTAGTTTTAATTTTCCTTTACGTTTTTTTGCAGAAATCTACGAAGGCAAGCAGCAGCACCCCCTGATGAGCCTGAGCGGAAGCCGAGCCTCGCTGAGCAACTCTCGCTGGAGCCTGAACCAGGCCAACCACCGGAGCCGGACCCTGGCCTCCCACGTGGTGGCTTACCACTTCTGCCAGTCGGACAACAACTGGACTTGCCTGGTGCCGGAGTTCGTGCACAACACGGCGGCCCAGATGTGCCAGGCCCCTCAGCTGGCCGCCTACAGGGAGCTCCTCCTGGGGGAGCCCCGCTACCAGGCCATCCTCAGCCACCGGGAGTGCGTGGCCAACCCCTCAGCGGCCCTCCTCAAGGGCATCCTGGAGCCCCTGGCACACCTGAGGCAGGCGGGCAAGCTGGGCAACGACCTGTGCCTGCTCCTCGTCGACTCCCTGGGGGAGGCCGAGTTCCACCGGCCGGACTACGGAGACACCCTCGCCTCCTTCCTGGTGCGCCACATCTTCCACTTTCCGCAGTGGCTCAAGGTGGTGGTCACCGTGCGCACGGCCATGCAGGACATCGCCAAATGGCTGCCCTTCTACACCATAAGGTCAGGAAGGTTTTGGAATTGAGTTACGTGTGGTATTCAGAGGAGAGCCCACATTCCAATTAAATTTTTTAAAAAAAATGTTGCCAAACCGTAACGTATCGAGTGCCAACAATACGTTTTTGGAGAGGGAAAATGCAATGAAATTTTAAAAAAAAATGTGTAAATAATTGAAGTGAATGAAATCATGGCAAATCGAGTGTCAAAAATCAGTTTTTTTAGGAAAGGGGAAATCCAATGAAATTGCCAAAAAATACCATCTATGTAATTGAATGGTGGCAAACCATAGCGTATCAAGTGCCAACAAAAATCAACTTTTTTAGGAGAGGGGAAAATTCAATTAAATTACGAATAAATATGAATAATTAAATGGTGCCAAAGCGTAAAGTGCATAACGTATAAAGTGCCAAAAGAAAATTGACTTTTATGGAAGAAGGAAAATACAATAAAATTGCCGGGTGCCAGACCGTATCAAGTGCCAACAAAAACAGCTTTTTTTAAAAAATTGACAACAAATGTTATTTGATTTTCCTTCTCTTCAGGAGATAAAACTCAGCAAAAAAAAGCATCTAAATAATTAAAAGGTGCCAAACCATAACGTATCGAGTGCTAAATAAATTCACTTTTTAAGGAGAAATAAAATCCAATTGCATTGCAAAAACTAAATAATTTAATTGTGCCAAGTAATAACGTATAAAGTGCCAAAAAAAATTCACTTTATGGAAGAAGGAAAATACAATAAAATTACGAAAATAGTATAAATAAAATTAAAAAGAGTGCCAAACCATAACGTATCAAGTGCAAAAGATTGACTTCTGTGAAAAGGTCCGAATAGTTTCGTGAAAAATACGGATGGCACCAAATCTTATTTGATAGTAACTGGGAAAATGTATTAGAAAACAAATGAGCCCTGCTGGTTTTATTTTCATCAATTTACTAATTTATTTAATTCTCATCCAAACTCAGCCTGGATGACGTGAACCGCAACGAGAATCTCCAGAGTGATCTTTTCGATTACATCACTCATCGGATCAACCACAGTATTGAGCTACGTGCCAACGCAACCTTCAACGGTGGGTTTCGAACCCTGATTCAGTTTATTAATATGATATAATTAAAGAGACCTTAATTAATGCAATTAAGAGATGTTTAAAATTTGGATTTATATTTAACAGGTAAATTGGAAAGCTGTTCCACGGCTCGTTTCACGAACCACCTGCTTCAGCTGAGCAAAGGCTGCTTTCTGTACACCAAGTTGACTCTTGACCACATCGAGAAGGGTCATCTGGTGATGAAGAGCGTCAGCTACAAGTCACTGCCCATTAATTTATCCGAAGCTTTTATGCTGCACTTTAATCTCCGCTTTCAAACCACGCAGGCGTTTCAAAAGGTGAGAAAACGAAATTGCGATTGATCATGATCAAAAATTGCGATAGCTATTTTTAGGTATTTTTTTTCAGTATTTTGTGAGGTACGAGGTATGTTTGAGGCACGATGAATAATTTTAAACATTTTTCAGACCTTTTCCAAGTTTTAAGAAGTGGTTTCAAAGTACCGTAAATCAATCGCTGCTATTATAATTCAATTCATTCTCAGGGTTGTTGTAACTTGTTGTCGTTTTTAGCATAGTATGTTATTCAGGGTAATTTAATAAAATTTTATTAAGTAGAAATTTACTCGAGTGCAACAAGAATTGTGCTGAAATTAACAATGCGGGTAACAAAACGGAACAAAAATACGTACAAATATTTTAAAATTTAAGAAAAAATGAGTGTAAAATAATTTCAAATATAAGAAAAATAAGTGTAAAATAATTTCAAATATAAAAAAAAATAAGTGTAAAATAATTTAAAATATAAGAAAAAATAAGTGTAAAATAATTTAAAATATAAGAAAAAATAAGTGTAAAATAATTTTTAATATAAGAAAAAATAAGTGTAAAATAATCTCAAATATAAGAAAAAATCAGTGTAAAATAATCTCAAATATAAGAAAAAATCAGTGTAAAATAATCTCAAATATAAGAAAAAAATAAGTAAAAATGAGCTTCAGACAATTCTTAAGAAATTAGCCCAACTATGCCCCTTTTTTATTGTTTATTTTATGATAATATATCATGTACTTAAAGTCAACAAGTTTATTTTGGAAGTTCATTCTTGATGAAGCTATGGAATTTATTCGGGGTTAACCTGGAAAACCTGGACTTGGCAGGGAAATTGGAAAGATATGGAAAAGTCTGTGAAAAGTGATTGTTTTTAGAAAGTCAGAGCAATTTTACATTTGGTTTCACTTAACTTTAGGTATCTATTAGAACAACAAGTAAAAATCAGCCCCGTGAAATTAAATTAAGGTCATGGAAAAGTCATGACATTATGTACCGGTAATCAGCAGTTTAGTAATTACACAGTTTCTGTCCCGTGATACCATTTAAGAAACAAATGGCTGTTTACGGTTGTTGTTTTGTTTTTAAAAAAGTTAAAAAACGTAAAAAATTATTTTTTCAATGTCATTTATTGCTGTTATTGAAAATCAAGGAATTTACTGTACCAAACCCAGTATTAACCATTGTTTGGTATTAATTAAACAGCAGAATGAAGTCATGGCATCTATAGAAATTGGAAATCCCTTATTTTTTAAAAAATAATATAGCATTTCTTGCATTACTCGTGTCGTAACACCCCTGACATCACAGGTCAGGGTGTTCAGTGAAATTGGTTTAAAAAAATGTAATATTCATGAATAAGTCAGGTAAGTTAGGAATTACATCAGCTTTCAATTGACCTTCTCCAAACGTTTATTTTCGGTCCGAAGGTTTCCGTGATCTTGAGCACTTGCCTGGCATCTCTTTACCCCATGAATCTTCTGGAGATCTTCCACACGGTCAACGCCGGTCAGGTGGGCGCGTACGTGTCCTGGGAGGACTTCCTGCAGCGGGTGGACACCCTGTCCGAGCTGCTGGTGGAAAGGCAGGACGGCACCTACATGTTCTTCCACCCGTCCTTCCGGGAGTGGCTGGTGCATCGCTCGGACAACGACAGCAAGAAGTTCCTGTGCGACCCTCGCCTGGGTCACGCCAACATTGCCTTCCGGCTGACCCGCCTGGAGGCTCCCCTTGGACCGGACAAGACCCTGGAGCTGGGACACCACATCCTCAAGGCCCACATCTACAAGAACGTCTGTCGCCAGATGGGGTTCCTCTCCAGGGACGTCCAGGCCCTGTGGGTCACCCTCTCCTCCATGGACGTTTCGGCCACCCTGGTCACGCTGAGGAACGTTTACAGTCCAAACGTCAAGGTTAGGACCACTCGCCTTTTGGGCATATTCTTGGCGTTTTTTGATGAAGTTTGGGAAATTTTTTTATTTCCGAATACCTGAAAAAGTCAACGAAGCTGAGTATTTGATTACGGTGGGAGACCGAAATATTCAATTTTCCAACATTCCAACGATAAATTATTGAATATTATATCCCAATAATGAATATTACGCTTCTTGGATTGGTAGCGGGAGTGACTTTATTTTCGAATAAATATGGTAGAGGTATTAATTTCCTCCTCCATCTTTTCAGGTTAGTCGGCTGCTGATGCTGGCCGGTGCCGACGCCAACGCGCACACGGAGTTTGCGGATGGCATCCCCGCCCTCGGTCTGGCCGCCCGCGAGGGTTTCGCCGACATGGTCCTCATGCTCCTCGAGTTCGGCGCTGACGTCAACCGAGTCGCCAAGAACGGATGCAGCGTGCTGTCCATGGCCTGCATAGGAGGACACCTCGACATCGTCAAGCTGCTGCTGGGCAACGGAGCTCATGTGAGTCTCAAGCCATGGAAGGTCTTAACTTTGTATAGTGTGGTCTTGTGTCTTGCTTGCCATTAGACGTTGGAATTCTCTTCCAGTGGACAGCCCTAAGCTAACAGAAATTCAGTTTGACAAGACAATGGTGACCATTGAATAAACCGTTGAATAAAAAAATTTTAAAAAAAAGTAACATGGATTGATGGATTACACTTTTCTGCCGCGTGGAAAATCTTTGCAGGCAGTAGGCCAATGATTTCAGGGTCTCCAAAGAACCTGGAAGACCTGGGGGAAGTCAGGGGGATTTTATTTAGCGAAAGCTGTGGGAACCCTGTGAGTTGAACTGACTTGAGACGCCTGACTAATTGCCTGCGTTTCTCCATTTCAGTTACATCAGGTGGACGACGAAGGTCGTTGTGCCGTGGTCTACGCGGCCCTCCACGGTCACCTCCAGGCCGTCACCATGCTTCTGCAGTGCGATTGGACGAACGGAGTCCTGCAGGGATTGAGCCGGACGAAAGCGGCGCAGCAGGCCTTGGTCATGGCGGCGTCCAAGGGACACACGGTGGTACGTTCATTTGAAAAAAGGCACCTCTGATGTCATTTCGACTTGATGTAGAGCATGGCAGCTTTCGATCAGCACGGGGGAAAATGTTTGGTCATGAGGATATCTCGTAATCGGGCAAGAACACTTCCGGGTTACAATCTGGAAGGTGCAGTGGTGCCTCTTTCCTCCCTCCCCCCCTCCCCCTTCACCCTTCATCCCTTCCTCTTCCCAAATAAAAGGTCTTGGATGCGCAACTGGGTGACCATCAAGTTGAATAATTAAAAAAATAACATGGGTTTTTGGAATACACCTCTTCCACATGGCTTATCTCTTTGCTGGCAGAAGAGCACTGAGTTGAATTAAATTGAAATTGAGAAATTGATATCAATTTACTGTCATTTTTAATTTTTTCCTAAACGTTTACTAAAATTTCAGGTGTGCGAATATCTGCTGAGCGTTCCCGGCGTTGACGTGAACGCGGCAGATTTCGTGTCGAAGGAGACTGCCCTTACGGCCGCGGCGTCCAAAGGGCACAAGGACACGTGCCTGTTCCTGCTGAGGAGGGGTGCCTCCGTGGTCACCACCAACGGCCACCTCACTCCGCCCCTCTCCTGCGCCGTGCGTGACGGACAGACAGACATCGCCAGCCTCCTGATGCATCACCAGGCTGACGTCGACCAGGTGGACGGACAAGGGAGATCGGCGCTCATGATGAGCGTCTGCGGAGGACATCATGGACTCACCGAAATGCTGCTGGCCAGAGGTAGAGTACGGCAGGGACTTACTTCGGCGGGAAGGTCAGGGTTCATGCGGACTTGGAAAGTTAGGGAAGAGAACAAAAATAGGTCAGGGAAAGTCAGGGAAAAATTACGTTTTTTGCTCGAAAATCGGGGAGAATCCCAATGAAAATGCACTGAATTTTGAGTGGCAGTTCTAATGAAAAGGGGCTCCTTATATGAAATTACATGAATTTACTTGTATTTTCTGAAATTCACGATCGGAGTTTCATTTTTCAAGGATCGTCCGTGACGAAGGCGGACAACGAAGGACTGACCGCCCTCTGCTGGGCATGCCTGAAAGGGCAGGTGAACGCAGTGCAGCTCCTCTTGGACCACGGCTCCAGCATCCACCACACGGACTCCACCGGAAGGACTCCGCTCAATTTGGCCGCATTTCACGGGGATCCCAACGTGGTGAGTGCGGCGAATCCGAATGTGGTTCCGGTGTGCCCCATGCCATCAGACGTTGGAATTCTCTTCCAATCAGGATAGCCCTAAGCTAACAGAGATTCACTTTGGCAATGATGTTAATGACCATCAAGTAGAATAATAATGATAATATGGCATGTGTTTGCTGACAGTAGGCTACTGAATTGATTTGAATTGATTGATCCTCCAGGTTCAACTGCTGCTGGACCGCGGTGCCACCGTGGAACACGTTGACCACAACGGTATGAGGCCCCTGGACCGAGCCATCGGCTGCAAGAACACGGCCGCGGTCATCTGCTTCCTGAAGCGGGGCGCGAAGCTTGGACCGGCCACCTGGACGATGGCCGCGGACAAGCCGGACATCATGCTGATCTTGCTGAGCAAACTGTTGGAAGACGGCAGCGTCCTCTACAAGGTTGGTCCACGTTCGTATTGGGGTTAAATTAATTAGAAATATGGAAAATAATACGAAGAAATTGTAAACAAACCTTCTGATTGGAGCAAATTAAGATTCGGCCGTGTCACCGACGTCTGCTAATCTCCGGTCGAAATTCGTTTTTTTTTTTTTTTTTTTCAGAAAAATCGACTGAAAGACGCTGCGTATCGCTTCCAGTACGCTCTGAAGAAGTTCCCCACGGACACCGTGGGCGAAGAGGCCAGGCCCTTCCAGCAAATCAAAGTTAATTTATTGCTCAGTTTGTCCCGATGTCGGCGGAAGTCCGCGGTGAGTCTTAGGACGGTGTCTACTTGGCCGCGTTTGGCTGGAATTCTTTAATTCTTAATCTTGGAAATCTTATTTTTGTGAAAACTTCTTATGCAAGGCACTACTTGGCACCATGTAAACAATAAAATTAGCTTGAAAAAAAAATGCCATTTTAATAGGCCATAAACACAAAAATGGATGTCTTTTGTCATTTTGCATGACTTAATACGCGTTCAAAAAGACCTCCCAAAATGACTTAAAAATGATAATGGGACGTTCTTTTTTTAGTTATTTGCGCTACCTGGAATTGCACATCGATTGCTTTTGATGGAGTGATGAATGAAAATTCGTAATATATAAAAATCTTATATAATAAAAATAAATTTTGAGAAAATCTTAATTGTTTTCCAAATTGACACGGTCGAAATAAATCTTGGGGATCGAAAGACAGTGACGTTATTTTTGTGAAAACGTTTGGAAGTTTCGATTATCGATGTTTTTCAGTCATCTAAGTGCGTGTTACGATGACCTCTTTTTTTCCCCATTTTTTCAGGATTACGAATCTGCGGTGGATTTGGCGACGAAAGCGTTGGATGTGAACCCGAAGTCGTACGAAGCGTATTACGCCAGGGCCAGAGCCAGGAGAGATTTAAGGTAGCGTATAATAATATTTGGTAATGTACGATATATTTTGAATAATTGAATTACGGGGATTTTTTTAACCGAAAAAATGATTTCCATCTTGAATCTCGAGTTCGAGGGAAACAAAAGCTGGGTCCGAAATGTTCGGAAATCAACTTTTGGGACCAGTCGTTTTCTTCCTGGTTTCATAATTTTTCGATTTTTCGTGAATTTTTAGGCAGCAGAAATTGGCGACGGAAGACTTGGCCGAAGCGATCAAATTGGCCCCAGAAAACCGCGAACTGCGAAGGCTTCTGCAGCATGTCCAAGAAGACATCAAGGTAAAGACAGCGGCTTAGATGCAGTTAGGTCCAGCATTGTCCCTCACTTCGATTGAATCTTTCGAAACATAGAATAGTGCCAGACCATAACTTACCAAGTGTAAAAAATCGACTTTTAAGGAGTGGGGAAAAAAACTAAATAGTTTCTTGAAAAATACAGACAGCGCTAATCTGATTTCGTTCCAACGACAACAAGTTCAGACGTCATACACTTATGACGTTTAAAACACGAAAACATAAACGAGAATTCGGTGGAAAAAATCGTGTTTTTGTCGACATTGTACCAAACAGTCGTATGTGCCACTCGTATTGCACCACCAATGAAACGAGAACTCATTGAAACGGTTGTTTTTGTCGAAATTGTACCAAACAGTCGTATGTGCCATACGGATGGCACCGCGAATCACCCTCTTTTCTTGTTGCAAGTAGGATTAATGTCATTCATTACCTTTAATTACAATTTAATAACCTTTACTCGTGTCCACCTTACCAAGGCTTGGCTGTCAAGTCCAAGTGAATGATTTAAAAATGGGGGCAAGAGGGGGGGTTGTCATTCGAATATTAATGTGTTTTTTTATCGAAATCCCTACGGTTTTTGGAATGTTCCCTACATAGTTTGGAGAGAAAAAAACGTATTTGATCATGGAAATTTCAAATTTGAATGCAAAAGCAGTGGAAATCTCAAAAATTGACTTTCAAATGTCGCGGCCGGCCTCAAACTGTCGTAATTTCAAATGATTGGTTGTTTATGATACTGAAAAAATATTCAGTAATTGGTCAATTTCGTTTTCATTTTATTCCGATTAAACGTTTCGTGTAAAGTCAGGTAAATTGAGAATAGTTTTGAATTACAACTCCTCGAATGTCCACGAAATGTTTGAAGCCGTTGTCCGCAGACAGACGTTGGTTTAGCGCTTGGACTATTCGTCCAGAAGGATGCTTTCCAGACCAAAACCTCTTGAAAATCCGACGTGGCTTCGCATGAGATAAGCGCATTTAGGACGTGATTTCAGTTAATTTTTTTGATTTTTCAGGAGAACCGAGACTCGCTTCCATCGTCGGGATCTTCGGCACTCACTTCGTCTAACGGACCATCGATGAGCGACGTTGAAGACACTCTTCCTACCGAACAAGCGATCAACGGATGGTAAAATGGACAAAAATCAATTCGAAACACTCCTGTCCAAATTTCAGGGGGGGGGGGAGGGGGAAATTAGAAACCCCCTTAGCTGATGCCGAAGCCGTATTTTGCGTGTGAGGTTGAAATTCAAGAAGAAAAAAATGATTCGTATTTTTCATTCAGATACTTGATGCAGGGTTCCCGTTGAAATTGGACTTAACTTACCTGATTTTTTTTTTTCCTGGTTTTTCCAGGGTTTTTCCAAAAAAAATTTCCCTGATTTTGCCGGATTTTTCAAAAACCTTTTTCTGATTTTTTCCAGGGATTTTCAAAAACGTTTCCTGACTTATATCAGAAATGTTTATGGAATAAAATAAGACTTTGAAATTGCCATGGCATTTGCGTGAAAATTCGAAATTTCCTTGACTTCTGCGGGAAAATTCTAAATTTTCCTGACTTCTGCTGGAAAATTCGAAATTTCCCTGACTTTGGCGTGAATATTCGAAATTTCCCTGACTTCTGTGGGAAAATTCGAAATTTCCCTGACTTCTGCGGGAAAATTCAAAGTTTTCCTTCATTTTGCGTTAAAATTTGAAATTTCCCTGACTTCTGTGGGAAAATTCAAAGTTTTCCTTTATTTTGCGTTAAAATTCGAAATTTTCCTGACTTCTGCTGGAAAATTCGAAATTTCCCTGACTTTGGCGTGAATATTCGAAATTTCTTTGACTTCTGTGGGAAAATTCGAAATTTCCCTGACTTCTGCGGGAAAATTTGAAATTTTCCTTTATTTTGCATTAAAATTTGAAAATTTCCTGACGTTTGCGTGAAAATTCGAAATTTCCCTGACGTTTGCGAGAAAATTCGAAATTCTCCTGACTGAAAATCCTGTTAAAATCTGAAATTTCTCTTACTTTTGCATGAAAATTTGAAATTGCCGTAATTTTTTGCACGAAAGTTTGACGTTTTCCTGACTTTGGTTTAAAAATGTGAAATTTTCCTTGCTTTTATGTAGATATCTGAAATTTGACATTTTTAGAAAAATTTCAAATTATCCTGAATTTTCAGCCTTGTTCCTACTTTCCTAAAAATTCCTAGTTTTCTAGTAAGTGGGAACCCTGTGACATCAGTCAGGTATTCGAGGCTCCGTCAAGATTTTTCAGTCAAAAATTTGTCAGAGCCTCAGTTTTTTCATTGATTTTAACGAAAATATGAACTGAAAACGTTGTTTCCAAGAGCTTTTTGGAAATGTTCAGCTGCTAATGCATTCTTCGCAAGTTGAAAATCTCTCCCCCGCAATTTCTGCTTGGAATTTCCTCGTAATTACTGCATATATTTTTTACCGGAAAAACCTTTTCCGTCGAAAATCGCTAACGAAATTCCGACAATTCGTTCGTGCCATTAGACAACTTAGCCCAATTATCGGGTGGCAGATATTTAAAACGTGAAAAACGTATCGTTTTTTTTTTAAAAAAAAATGATTAATTTTGACGACCCTGAAATTTTTTTTTTTTTGACGAAAAATGTCAGTGTGAATTTGGAGGGTGATTTTGAGGCGAATTGTTGAGCTTATTTATCGACAAATAAACTCTTTAAATTCGTCGAAAACAATTTTAACAGTAAAAAAAAACGAAAAAGAAATAATTAAAAATTGGGGTGGATTTTTTAATTTCGAATTTTGAATTTCGACCGCAATTTCACCTCTCGATTGTGTTTTTTTTTCGTAATTTTTTTTGTTTTTTTTTTGTCGAATTTTGATTTCAATTCCTAGTCAATTTTTTTTTACTGTTTTGAGAAAAAAGTGATTAACACTTAATTTGTAATGATTTTATAGATGTTTTCTTGTTATATTAACCCTCTTCGGACCCTTTGTTTAGCTCATGCTCCATATTTTCATTTCAAACGCTTTTCTTCGCTTGTTTCAGGCTGCTGGATTTGTTTCCATTATTGATTTTTTTTTGAATTTTTTTTTGAAATTTTTTTTTCTTTTGTTTAGCGTGTCGATGTTACTGTATAGCGTTCCGATTTGAAAATGTAAGAAACACGGTTGGTGACTTAAACGTAATCACTCTCATTCCGTCGATGGGATAAATCCAATAACTATTATTAAGATTTTAGAAATGCTAAGCTGTGTTTTTGTGTGTGTGTTTGTGTTTTGAGATAAAAATGGATAATGTGACTGAGCAGGAGCTCCAATATGGCCGATGGCTTCACTCGTTATTCGCAATTAAAGCATTACTGAAATTACGTAAAAATGGTTTTAGAATTTTTTTTTGGAAGGGGGGGGGAAGTAAATGTAAGGTGGAGAAATATTAGGAATGAAAATTGTTGGGTGGTTTTCTAGGAATAATGCACACACACAAAAAACAATTGATAGAAAGATTGAAGAGGAGCTTCAATATGGCCGACACCAACATGGGTCAAAACCACACTTATTTCATTTTAACAAGGATTTGATCAAATCATTTAAACAAATGCAACTATTGGAAAAAAATCAAAAACAAAAAAAATGAAATCCATTTACAAAAACTAATCCTAATCATATGTATATTTCTCGGACCCAAACTTTCAACATGGATATAACCTCTCCATACAGGTTTTGCAATATGGAACTTCCAAAATTGGAATCAATTGTTACGGTATTGTAAATCCCCAAAATTAACTTTAACTTGTAAACCAATTAGGACTATTAAATTTTCGCAATTATTCAGAAATATATTTCAATCAGATGTACCGAAATCAATACGCTAACTCATTATTTACTATTACCACAATTATTATAATTGATTTATCAAAATGATTGATTACGACATAAACGAAGGCTTTATGCAACTATTCTATACATTTTGTCCGATTAAATTAGTATTTAAATTAAATGAAACACACGCAAAGTTTAACTGATATCATGTGCGTTTTCATTTATTTTTGTACTCATCATTAGAAAAAAAAACATTCATCATTTTCTAACTATGAGTATTTACAAATGTAATTGCAAATTTGCACAATTCCTTTTTTTAAAATTATTTCGTGAATAATTTTAGTGCAATAAACATGGCGAGGTTGCGATAAGACATTTGGCAAAGTGCATTTGGGTTGACCGGAAGTTCGGTTTGCCGTCCATCGCAGCTGCTTCCTCCACAGGAAGTGAAACCTGAAGAATTTACATTAAAATCTTGTCAGTGGCAAATTTTAAATGCCTTCAAAACATTAATTAAGAAATATTTTTTTAAATGGACAATTTCATCGGGTTTTTTCTTCCTTTTGAAACATAATATACATAAAATAAATTTAATGATTACTTAGATTTCATTCAATTTCATTAAAATTCATAATGAAAGCGAAAATTTAAAAAAAAAGAAAAAACACGATGAATTTGTCCATTTGAGAAAAAAAAAGAAAATAAGTTCTTAATTAATATTACAAATAAATAAAAATCTTCAATAATAATTTTGTTTGCAAATATTGTAATCAAATGAAACGCTTTATGAAAAACAATAAGAACTTTTGTCAACCAACCTGAAGATTCATTCTTCATCAAGAGGAACATCGATGTATCGATAATCATAGCCTTCATGAGGTCTACTGATTTCCACATCCTAAAAAATGATCACGTAATGCAAAGTTTATCAATTTTCCTGAATGCAAGTATCAGTTAAATCTGAAATGCCTTCGTAATCACTTCTACCCGCATTAATATCACCTTTAAGTTCAATTTTAATTTTTTTTCTTTGATTAAATTTTGAACATGATGATTAATACCAAATAAACCCACTTTGGTCTTTATGAGTGGAAATCGACCAGAAATATTCCAAATTGAGCAGAGATTTCACTAATGTTGCCACAAATATAGTTTATCCTTAAATTAGTGGTTTTAAAAAAAAGGTAATTCATTACCTTGGCTCTTTTTGTATCGTCCTTAGGAAACCAAAAAGCCTCATGGGAATCCATGGTAGTCTCATCAACGCATTGGGTCATCACAACCATGACACAAACGACCATAGTGAAAAGCAGTATTTTGGACGCCATGATCTTGCTTCAAAGACTTGTCCTGGAAAATGACTAGAAAGAGACTTTTACGACCAATACAACGAGTGACCAATGCGTAACAGAATGCCTTCGATCAGCTTTTATAGCATTTTTATCAAAACAGCTGTACGAAGTACAAACGGAAGTGATTGATTGGTGCATTTTTGCATGTTGAACACGTGTCCAACGATCAGTACTGTCTGAGTCTTTGAAATGAGACGTCTATGCAAATATATATCATTATTCATTGTTTTTAGAAAACAATAGAGCCATCTGTTATGTAGACTGGTCATAAAATATTTTCATAACTGCAGACACCCAAAATTAATGGTCAAAAAGTACCGAAAATGTATCGATTGCAAATTTAGTAAGAATGGCCAATAAGCTATGGTGAGTGTGATTTTATTTTAGTTATTTATTTTCGTAAAAAAAGAATGGGTCGACTTGGTTTAAATGGTTTGATATGTGCCATAATACTATAGTTGTACAAATTTCAATTTTTTAATAGCCT
>JAQIXS010001545.1:0-29152 GCA_034700785.1 Rossiulus vilnensis | reverse complement strand
ATTCCCCCCCAGGGTCCGTAGGTCACAATCGACCTCCACTTTTACGGCAAAACCACATTCCGCGCTGAAACGTCACAAATATAGGCCGGTTGAGAACTAACCGCAAATTAAAGGGTTGCCATTGCGTCAGGGGGTGTCACTCAAGGACCTATACTTATATACGTAGTTCTGTCACTAACCATTCATACACGCAACGCTTATTGGACAGATTCAAAATCATTTGTTCCACTTACAGATTATCGAACACAGCCAGCAAAAAATCTGAAAATATGTCAAAATATGCTCCGGCAATATGACAGCGTAACCCCAGTCGTTTAATTTTCCATTAGCTAAATAAAATGTGTGACTTTGAAACATGCATTTTCAAAAGGTGCACGTTGGTAGAGATGTGAACATACATATGTATTTAGAAGGATTTAAGCGACCGTCCATAAAGGATCAGCAAATTCATACGCTTGATTTTTATTTGAAACCTGTCATAAGTGACCAATAATGCACTATACCGTTCGTAAATATGAGACTTCACTCATTCGTGCTTTCCCAATTCAATCAGACATTGATAACTTTTGAATCACGTCATTAAAAAAAGCTAACGTAGTGTTAGTGATATACTAATTTAAAAGTTGAAAGACAGGTGTCCTGAAATACGTCATTAAATTCAAATTCGATAACTTGTTTAATGGTAAATTGACGTCATATGTTGTGTAAAATATGAAAGCACATGTTAGGGACAATTTGTACTCTTTCCCATTAAAAGTGACATTCAAATGTGAACAGCCTCTAAGAAAAGCAATACTTGCCTTTACCAAATTTGACAATCGATATGGACCGTTTGTGGTTGGCAATTAATATAAAAGGCATTACCGCATTAAGAAAATTATTTGTTTTCAAAGTAGCTCATACAAATAGTGATCAGATATCCACAGATGTGGCAAAATCATGTCTATTACGATTCCAGAGAGAAAATTTAAACAGTCCGAATATGGCATTTGTACAAGTAAACACGTTGGTACATATGTTATGGTAGTACAATACTGCCATATATTGTCGATTTTATTCATGAATAGCAATTCCTAACATTTTGCAGCTTTTCTTTCTTTCTGTCAATTATTTCGTTTTTGTGTATATGGCCATATTCAGAAACCATTGTACATTCATCTACTGTATGTTTTAAAACTTTAGAAACTCGCACCCGAGGGTCATTCAAAAATGTCACCCATTGAAAAATGTTTGAACGTCTTCAATTGACCTTATATTAGGGTGCCTGTATATGGCCCCCTACGTTGTCTTTAGTCCTTCAAGGATTACCGAAAGTCTTTTGGGAGAAAAAATAAAAGCGCCGGTGGAAGACAATGAGGTAATGCGATTAACAATGAAAGTAGTAAATGCTTTCAAATCCGCCACAGGTCCTTGGGCATCGACTCTGCTGTTGTTGTTCGTGTTACCGACGCCTGATGAAAATGTCTTTTGTCTTTGTCTGTGTCAGAAATTGAAGAAAGCCCGGGGTCACGCAGCGAGCGGACAAGCGCGAAAAAATAAAACCCAGATTGGATTTCTTTATCGCCTTCGGAAACGAACAGTGAAATGAAATTCAATGACTCTTGTGGAAAAAATTTTCGACGGCCGACTTAAAGCGAACGTTCCTTGCAGGGATGCGGAGAAATGTCTTCAGATTGATGGCACAGACAAGAGCTGGTAACTTCTAGAGGAAATTGGAATTAAGCCCCTCTTCTTCAAATTCTACAAAATACTTGGCAATCTGTGCACTTATAGGGAATATTTCAACGACACCGCTGAATCCGCAGTTCTATGTAGTTAGCAGTCCATTATAAATGAGCCCAATGTGTTCAATTTTAAAGTTTTAAAATAAAATGAAGCGTGCTGAATCGTGTCACCATTTAAATGGCTTCTATGGAATTTGGTAAATGTAAAATCAATACCTTCTTTAAAGAACTTTCGTCTTTAGAGAAATTTTGAACAAACATTTAACAAACGCTGGTAATTTAAATTATAAGAGATTTTTCTTTTTAAATTGATAACTGTGGACATTACTGGTATTCGTTTGATTTTACAAGCTACTAGTTATTTGGATAGAAAAGGCGTTTGCTTAACATCTGCAGTGATTTAACTGAAGTCACCCACATTTATAATTTTTAGCATATGACGTCTTAACACATTTTAAACATAACTATTAATTCATGAACATGTTTTACAATTAGTTTTAAACATTATTTGGGGTAATACGAATATGGCAAATAGGAGAGCATTGAAAAATGGGTATTTCTAAAATATCCACCTATAAACCAACGCCACAGAAAAGTATCCTAATTCTAATTAAATTAAGCTCAACATTTATTTCAATTATCATAATGCAAAATAGGAAACGCAGAATATTTTCAGTGACGATTGAAATGCGATTTCCATTTTTTTATTTACCTATTCTTTTGTATTCATTAGCATGATCAGAATCTTCTTTCAAATTCTACAGCATCGATTTCTACAGATGTGAACTTTTCTTTTCCGTGGAGGCCAATTTTTAACCCTTGTCATGGGCTGGAATTCACTTATTCATCATAGCAATGATTAAGAAATTTCTTCGGCGTAAAATTGCCTTTCGCTTCCGTGCAAATTGATGCGAAATTTAAAACTCCCAAGAATATTTTCCTGTACGCCCAAGGTTCATACTCGTATTTCAAGTCGATAATTGAAATTCCTTGTCCACTTGGATTGTTCTACTAAGCATTCGCTCGCAGTAAACCCATCTAAAGATACATGGATGTTCAGAAAACTTCAGCAACTTTCAGCGAGCAGGTTTTACAAAAGGAGATAAATTTCACGATAACCGGACCCAAACGCCGATTAGATTAATCAAAGTTTGGTGCAACCCATCTTGAATACTTTCAACAAAGGGATCTCTTCCTCTGCACTTCGCCCTATAATAAATTCGATGATGCGATGCTTAATTTGGTACTACAGGAATTTCATTATAGGCAATAATTAAAATTCCACGAGCACCAAAGCGGATGAAATTTTAATGAGCCGATAAATCTTGATTAAGCCGCAGAAAGTCGTAGCCAACTAAGATCAAGCTTTCCAGCTCTCATTCCTGGCCACTTGCCACACAATGAGACTGGTGTCATGGTTTTATCACCCAGATATCAAACGCCATCAAATCTGACCTTATCGTTTTTAAGGTCGAGCTTTTTTCACTTAAGAAGGTCCATCTAGATTACAATGAACACGTAGCTCATCTTTATTTGATACTCCATCGTTCTGCTTTGTCCACGTAAAACAGCCTAAGAGCAGCGAAATTATCAACTTTACTTTTATATCTCCAATTTGGCACTGAGAAATGTTTTCTCTTTTTAAGTGAGTCTGAAGCACTTTAAGTCAACTAGGCAATCTGAAAAAGCAATCATGGGTTTTCAAAAGGTGGTACAATAATGTTAACATTTCTAGATCGATGCAATGTACCATTTCAATAAATAAATATTTGGTAGTATGATTATATGGTAGAGTAGAGGAGTCCAAGCGTTCACTCAAAAACGTAATTAAACATGTCAAGGTTTTTCGCTAAAAGGAAACGTCCGAAAATGGGCATCGGAAGTTGCATAACGCTATTTTTGAAGTTTATTGAATTTTTTATCCATTAAATGGGACATTCCTAGAGGACAATCAATTCTACACAGGGAAAATATAATTTTAGCAATTATGATAAGTATTTGAAGCAAAAATGTCATTTTTTTGCATGGTGGGCATCCTTTCGGGTCGGCCTAAAGTAAAGATGGTGGTGTTGAATGACTAAAATAATGAAATAGCCAATAGCACATGAAATAAAAAGCAAACAAAAATGAGTTTAAAATGGAATGAAAACTACTGTACACATGCGATTGAAACGAAAGGGAGGAAAGACACCCCGAAGTAGGAAAGATTTCCGTAGCAGATTACTGGATAACCATTCGGAATCCTCTTTTGACCATTACTCAGGATTCTGGACAGGAACTGTCCCACCAGGACAGACCGGAAATCAAGCGGGCTTGAGCTCTCCGAGCCGCTATTTTGGTGACATGCAAAGAATCTCTGGAGTGACACCGCTAATGGACCTCTGGCATTTCGCAACCGCTATCTGGATTTCAAAGTAGGATATCAGCAATTTTCACAATTCAGACAGCCAAATCAAAAAAGTGGAAACGCGATGAAATCCGAGATTCAAACCCTTGAGGAAAGTGTCGCCAAATTTGCACATAGGATTTTGTAATATAAAACCAACGACTAACAATGTAATAACGTTCAGCATATGACATTTAACAAATTTAATAAAAACAAAATGTTACAATTAAAAACAAGTTAAATTAATTTTCAATTGGACAAAATCCATTGTCCAACTGTCCAATGATCAAACCACAAGTCGTTAAAATAATTGACCAACGCTCCTTTTGTGGCTTTTGAAGGAGTTTACAGATGTACGTTTCGATAAATGACTATTTAAAAAATTGCCAGCAGAACCTTTAGTATCAAAAATCAGAATACAATACACCGTACCATCAAAACATCAGTAAGCTTGATGGGAGATCGTTTTTACGGAGCAACTGCGTCAAGAAACCCATAAAACGTCATGAACTGGAATGGTAATATTTTAAACCCAGCTACATTTCCCCGTAGATAATAAATTCCGCGCATACGGATATTTAAATTTAAAGAGGAAGCCACGATTAATTTAAAATTTATCCAATAAATAACGTAAATGCAAAAGCATACATTGGTTCGCGTGTTCGCCAACGAGAATGGGATTATTACGAGCCCACATTAATTAGATTTGAGATACGTGAAATAGGAAACCTCAGACATTTGCTATTAATAAATTATCTTTAGCAATTATGCTCACAGCTGGTTGTCAAACTCCGATATATTTTAAACGAAAACGAGCCGGCATTTTCGTTTTGCAATTTCCTCGTTTATCATTTCGCTTTAATTTCTTAGAAAGCCGTGCAGCATTAGGCGCATTACGTATGCAAATGAAGCTTCTGTTTCTCTTAACATTTTCAACGACTCATCGTCTGAATTTCCATCCAGGGCCCCAGATAAGCCTATTTGATTATGCGCCATCACGCACTTTAATAATTTATACGAGCACGATATGCTCAAAAAAATACAGCGCAATTGAAATTCAGATCAGAATTTTGAATAATGCAGGGTCGAACGAAAATTCTACATCTAATGTACATAGCAAAGCTGGAAACTGCATGGTTCATGTTGATGGATGCAACTTGTCTTTCTAAAAACTATCCCATTTATCAAAAAGTTTGCTTTTTCCTATTTAGTAGCATACTTATTAAACGAATGTTTTTATTTAGTGGTGTTTCATTTCATGTTTAGTTTTAGATTTTTTTAATTTCAAAATATTAAATCAAATTTTAAAAAGTATTTTACAATATGTTACAAAATATTAAAGCAAATTAATCAATTCTAGAATACATGTTTATTTTTTATTGACATTTACCAATTGTTACAAAAATGTTTTATTTTTAATTGGATGAAAAGGTAAGGTGAAATAATTTTAAAATTTCCCTTAAATACCATATGGTGACTTCAACAATAATTATAATAATTAAACTTATTGATACTTAATAACGAATTGTCAAAATTTCAAGCAACAGTTTCAAGAACTGTTATCATGTCCTTTAATTACCTTTAGGTACGTTTTAGGCTGTGTAAAACTATATATTAGTTTACACAATGTAAAGGTTTTCCTTAAAAACTAAATAAAATTCACTTCTGCCTGTGTAAGCTTAAGAACATCAAATCCACAGCAGCCCCATTTTCGCTCACGTCGGCGTAAAAAACGTCCGGCAAATTGATTCTGGTAAATTTTTAATAAACATGTCTTGCGCACGGACAATGTTGTGACAACTCCGCCATTTTCGATCACCCCTAAACAGTTTATACAATGCTTAGGAAAAGTGAATGAACGCCAACCAAAACCAACGGTCAAACATTATATAATATGACAATGGGAAAAAGAAGGGAGCAGACAAAAAAATAATACACTTGCAAGCAAATAAACTGGCACACGTAAAGTTATTGAACAAATAAATGCGTTTTGTTCAGCTGGTAGACATCCATATCAAAATCATAATAGTTCGTTTTGGCAAAAAAAACCCACATAAATTGACTAAAATTCCCCTTTAAATGTATCTGCTGCAAATCACTTATGCACAACATTATCATTGCAGGATTTTAATCTCAGAACATCGTATTCCCTGCAGAAACTGTTACAGTGACAGGGGCAAAACAATGCAAATTGTTTACTGATGTTTTAAGGCTTTTCATCTGAAAAATTAATGAGGGATTTTAGTTATGTTAGTTATGTTTAGTTAGGGATGGCGCAATTTACAAAGCAATAAATTGTTTACAAAACGAGCAATTACGATTTTAAATTGGACATCTACTTGCTGAACAAAATACATTTTTAATGCCAGTATCTTAGTTCGCAATCGTTATTATTATTCACCGTGTTCGTCCATTTTTGCAATCTAGCAAAATTAGGTTTACGCATCAACAAGGTGTACGCCTACTATAATAGCGCTCTGTATACAAATATACAGCGGGGGAAAAAGACGCATTGGAGGCCGCCATTTTTCAACATGGCCTGCCAATAATCTTTGCAATTTTCATTACTCAGCGGGTGATAGATCCGAGTCTGCAGAAGCCGCAATTGGCATATATATTGTGGCCTGAACCCTAGGTGATAAATGACAATAAGGCTGACGGAAGAAGACTATGGAAGGAGAGACCCACGATGAATTTAATACATCATGATGCGCCACCACTGAGAGAATCAATGGGGGGAAAGAAAAAAGAAAAAAAAACCTGAATATCCATGTAAACTTCAGTAAAAAAAAACAGTAAGAAAATGCAACGGTGCATCACTAACCAAATTCATATAAATTGCACATAAACCCGACCCAAAAATGATACACGCAATTTATAAAAAAACAATACATTTTAGCTTGAAATACTTATTACAATTGCTGAATTTATTTTTACCGTGTAGAGTTGGTTGTCCACTAAGCTTTGAGTTAATTTTTACGTTTTGGTGTCTCGACTGTCTAAGATACCATTCAATTAAAAAGCATTAATAAATTGAACGTAAGAAAGAACTCAAATATTTTCATATAACTCAAACATGTCATAAACACAACCATAAGATGGTAAATAAGGTGAATAATGGTAAAAATGATAAATGACAATATCATTTAACATTATTTGCACCAGCTCAACAGAATACTGATAAAATGTTTAAAAACACAATGTAACGTAAGTAGCATCTAAAACGCCATTTCTGGAACGCTTTTTTAGAGAAAAGCTTTTTTTTTTAAACGAAAATACTCAAATGAAATCAAAATGTTTTCAACTTAAAATAATTTTCGATGAATCTTGAAAATTGCGACCTATTTATTTTGATAAATGATAAATGCACTTTATTTGAATAAAGCTGCCTTTTTTCTAAACTTCTCTGAGCAATTGCTTCAATATATTATTAAGCTGGTGGTGGAAAATACGTGGTCTAGAAATGGTTTCTGATATAGGCTACCACTAACTTAATTTGTAAAGAAATGACGCTTCGAACTACGTTATTTCTTTACATTATTTATTTATATTTTCAACAAAAACTTAAAAATGAGAAATAACAGGTGCTCATTTAAAGTTAGGAGCACGTTAGTAGTAAATGTATTTCATTCAGTCAATATGACGGTATTTTGGACAGCAATATTGTCGTTTCAGCTGTAATTCGGTCTAAGTGAATTTTCTCTTGTCAATGAATGCCAATGACATATGGTACTTTTTGACAATAATGTTGTTTCAGCCGTCTTTTCATACAGTTAAGGTGAATTTTCACATGAAATTTAGGACCTTGTAAAGACAATGAATGTCACTACAATGGTATGTTTTGTACAGTAATTTTATCGTTACAGCAGTCTCACAGACTTAGTTAAGATGAATTTTCAGGCGATATTAACGTCACAACAATGAATGTCACGACATTTTCGTCAAGGAAACCAAAAACATTGTTCTCATAGCATTAATCAAATTAAATTCCTTAACTTTCCCAGGTTTCCTAGATGGATCGCAGTAGGCAACAAAAACATTTAAGACTTAGTTTATAACTTATAGATTTTGGCATATAAAATTCGCTTATAAATATCATTAATTATTCGAATAATTAAAATTCGAAAATGTATAAATTTCGCCTAAATGATATAAAGTTACAAAATTCTCTGCCTTCTTGAACAATTTTCTAAATTCCCCTCACTTTTCAGGGTTCTTCAGGTTCAATAAAAATCCTGCAAAAAGTAATTTGTCAAAAACATGATTTTTTTGGGGGGGAGGGGATGGGGGGAAAGGGGGGTTGGAAGATATCACGAAGTAAATTGTCACAATTAGACAAGAGGTTACCCATATCAGTAATCACAAGGGCCAAAAGCAATGGAAAGGGAAGAGTGGACCAAAAGACCTTGATAAGTCAGTCACCCACTGGTGACCCTTCTGGAAAGTACAGGGTGAAACGACAGCCTGTTGGGATTTCAATCACCGCTGATTTGTTGAGCGCATCGAATCGTGAATGTCCCATTTGTCATTGCCCAAATGGTGATCGCCTAATCCCAAACCAAAATTCCCAAACTGCTGCCATCAGCATTGCACTTCGATGGCCAAGCTTCAATCAATAACGCAGCCACGTGGTATGGCCCAATGCGGTTTTTGTCTTTTTCAGTTTTGAAGCATTTCAATCCCTGAATCCACAATACTGTCTCTCCTCTGATCGTTAATTTGGGCACGGCGCATCCTTCGTCATAAATTATAATGAAAGAGTATTAGCCCCACAACGAAATGACCCCGGGCGAACCCCAACTGACAACCAGATATATCACTGCTTCGTGCCCATCTTCACCATATATAAGAGATGCAACAACAACATCCTACAGGCCACAAAGGCTAAATATTTACACGCTAGCTAGCTCGGCTTCACTTTTTCCTTCCTTCCGCTTTCAGAGTTGGCCATTTTAGACCTTGCGAAAAATCGATATTTGGGAAATTTTACAGGTCTTTACTAAAATACAGTGGAGTCGGCAGCGGCGAAATGCAATCAAGGCCTTCAATATTAACTTAAAAAGATTTTTCTTTATCGTCATAAAATGCGTAGCAGCTGGCCGAAATGCGCTTGGTAAAGGCCAAAAATTGCACCATTTCATGCCGTCTTTTCACCCATAAATATTCAATATGGCGATTCGGTAACATTGTGGGACGGCTTCAAACTATGCAAAGCTATGAACAAAAACCACTGGAAATGCACGCATCTGAATTTGCTTTAAAAGTGATTTTCGCCGTGGATTCAACCGCCATCCACACACACACACACAGTTGAACAATAATAAAAGCAGAGGAAAATATTACTCACCGTATAAAGTAGCTGATTGCATCGTTTTTTCACGTGATCAAAGTCATTTTCTAAAAGAAAAGAAAAATTACAATTAGTAAATTCGCTTTATCAACATAAACCTTGAGTATAGTTACGAATCCCTAGAATTCCTTAGACACTTGTATTTTACTGCGCTTATGTTTTCGCTTATATTATACTTTATGCTTAGGACATAGCATTCCTTGCAGAAACGCTTTTACAGTGACATGCAAATAGTTTACTTTTGTTTTAAGGCTCTTCTCCTGATAAATTGATGGTGAGATTTAGTCAAATTAGGAGCAATTTGAAGAGCAAAAAATTCTTTAAAAAAAAATGAGCTGTTCCGATTTTAAATTAGATATCTTTGCTGAAGGAAATACATTCATTAAATACCTGGTGGTTAATGCACTCCAGAACGTGTATTTCAAAATGCATTTTTGTACCTTTAAATTACTAAAAAAAATTGGTTTCGTTAGTTTTTATTTGATATATTAATACACTTGACCTTCCCGACGAAAATTGGGAACGTATCCCCCGCTAATGTTGAGGGTTTTACTATAGTCATTTGCAAAAGCAAGGACCTGAAGTTTGAGATAAATGGGTTTCTCCATCGACCCTCCCACATTTTTGTTGACGCAATTTGCGAACGACCCCCGAGGTCCGTTCTTCCTGATGCAGCATCGATCATCGTAGCAAGAGACGAGACAATGCAAGGAATACTGCTCGGATTTGGCGATGAAAATGTGAAGAATTTGCGTGATATTAATGACTGTTGAATGCTGATCGTGCATTTCAGCAAGGAGAAGCACTTAACATAATGAGCGCAGCAAAAATGCGAGCATTGTTAGCCAGCAGCGAGTAGTTTTAGAAGAAGAGAAATAAAAAAGGAAAAAGGAAATCTCCCGGAGCACAAGGTGGTTGTCGTTAATTTATGATCCCGTTGCACAGACAGCCTCGGCAAATGCGCTGATTGAGAGAAATGAATTGAAACGCAGTAGGCCCAAGAAAAACAAATGGGGCATCGAGCGAAACATTATCATGCATCAAGCGAAATTCAATAAAAAAGAAAAACTGAATGAATGAAGCCATTCGCACTCGCTATTGTTGTCTGTTTCAATTTATATGATAATCCCAGCGACAACTAAACACGAGGAAACCCCATTAATGCGATCAATTTGCGAAGGAAGCGTATGTCTGGGATCACTAAGAGACATGTTTTAAACGAGAAAAAAAAAAAAAAAAACGGGAAAACTATCGTCTACTTAATGGGCAGGCTTCGAAGACAGGCTGCATCACACAATAATATGATTAAAAGGCTCCCGCCAGACATTAATGGAAAAGTTTTAAAAGACCACTTCCATTGCAGAAGTATTAAGTACCTACATGGTGGTATCCAACTGTTGTAATGCATTTCTCAAAAGCAGCTTAACCTGCTTCAGAAATCATGCGACAGGCTAATTCGGAAACTTCCTCTTACTGGGGGTCGTCCATAAAGAACGTTTCAAGGGGGAGGAATCAAAATTGTTATGCGACCAATGATTACAGTGTAGAGGGGGTGTATTCATACATGAATATAGTGATATCAGTATAGAATCATATACTTATCTGTTCACCAGGACAGGTGGCACAACGAGTTACTGAACAGTACGTCTTTATAGGGACGTCATTCTCATTTAATTTAACCTGTGAAGGCCGACTGATCCTCACCATGCGAAACAATTACACATTTTTTAATTTAAATACTTATTGTAATTGGTAGTTTTTTTCCCTGTAGAATTAATTGGTAGTCTTCTAGGTGTGGGTTATTTTTTTATAATGCATAAATGTCTAGCTCATTTTGTTTATTTATAACAAAAACTAATTTTAAAAACGTTATGCGACCTTCGACAACTGCATGTTCTTCGTCTCAATAAATCTCTGTCGATGGACATCGGAGGTTGCTTATCAGGCCTTTTCAAGGTTTCTTTTTTAAAACAAACAAATTATCAAAGCATAAAATATAACTCAGATCCTAGAGGATTACTAATTTTGCACTAGGGAAAATAAACTTGGGAATGATAATAAGTATTTAAAGCAAACATGGGTATTTTTTTAATAGTGGGCATTATTTTGGGTTATAACAATGTTTTTAGCAAACATTAAGGTGAAAGCAGAGGCGAATTGGAGCCCATTAATCGCAAGCCCCTTAAAACGACGTCTTTCCAACTTTCTGCAAGTTCACTGTTTTAAACAATGGTTTTCGGAAGTGCGTCAGAATGTCAGAAAGGAAAAGTTGGACATTTATAGGTTGTGGCAAAGCTGAAAGCGAATCGACCTTAAGGCTAACAAGATTGCGAGAGCTGCCAGATATTCAGTCCATCCTCCACTCAGGTCAGCTCTGATACAAGTCAGAATTATCTCGCGTAGCAATCTGACCTTTGACATTTCATCACCAGAATGAAATGACCACGTAGGATGAAGACGTCATAAATGGAGTGAAAACTGACAATATGTAGGCCTAAGCGCCAACGACAACGCCCTCTGGAGCACGTTTAAAAAATACGTTATTTTTTAAAATTAAATATGGGTCATTCACGGGCAGGTATGACTTTACACATATACATGTATGGTGAGCATATACATGTATGGTGATTATTGAAGTCCATAAAATACATACTAATCATACGTTCTTATATATGGCCATACCTGGAAAATATAATACAGTAACTACTATTAAAGTTAAAATGGTATTTATGTTGGCATTTGCTTAAGAGAAGTGAGAAGTTGGCGATGTTTTATAATGCCAATATATGGCTCATTCATTGCTATTATAGCATATATAGCCCCATACACTGCCATATCCTGGAGTAAAAATCAGTATACTGTATATCAGTACAGTAGCTACACTGTATCAGTACAAATACACTGATATGTGGTGATGTTATGAAAAGGTTTCTTGATGAAACAAACACTAATATCAGTAATCCAAAAACATCGCTATAAGTCACTATATATAGTGCTATCGCTATGAAATTAACAGAGATGTTACTACGTATACCGATGTGAGAAGTCTTGTGAGAAATCCCTATATATGTATTGTGATACCAGTATAGAAACATACTGATCGTTTCACCAGGGTATTCTAGTTTTCCACATGGGTGGTTATATCATTGTACCGATAATTCTAGTGTTAATCCAATGACTATTTTAATGAATTTTTCACTACTTTAATTGCATTAATGACCCGTATAGCCCCTGCAATACCATTACGAGAAGATATCTATTTTCAAGCTCATCGTAAACAATGTTAGTGAATTTTAACGAACATTTTCATTCAATGGAGTGAATTTATATTCAATGTAATGCTATTTCTGCTTGCCCTAACTGCTAATTGTATTAATTTAAATCCTCATTTGTCACAAACTAACGAGAACACGTAAAATTGGTTAATATCCACTTAATTTCTGTCAAATCAGGCGTTTGCCTCGGGCCCAAATTTCGCCAGTTTCAGAGAGCTCGCATCAAAGTCTGAGAGCCCACCATCAACAATTTTCATACATGTATGTAAAATAGAGGTCTACAACGGCCTCTACACGAAAATCGATAAATGCCTAAACCACAAATGGCTGCACGGCAAAGTAACTAACTATGCATTTGCCGAAATATTTGCAACGATGAGGAGGTAAATAAGAGAAATAATCTCGTATTAATGTCATTACTAAAAGCGCCATCGACAACCAATCTAAATCCAGATACGAAAATACATTTTGGAGATATGAATATGCTAATGCATCCGACAGATTTGCGTGAAGTCGATAAAAGTGAAATAAATTTTATATAATGTACGAGATACGTCAAAACTCTGTCCATGACAGAGATATTCCTCTAGAAATAAAATGTTCAGCGTCCCTGACTTCGCCCTTACCTTTCCAGTATTTTGAACAAATTTCCCTGACCATACTGGCGCAAAATTATAACGAATGCAAATGCAAGGAATTTTATGTGATTTTAAAAAGGGGAATCTTAGATGCACTATAGATGCAAGACCGACTTAGTGTGCCATGTCATGACATTTTTTTGAACTAATAACTAACTAGCAGTGGTGTTTACTGGATGTGGTAACCTAAATTCCTTGATTTTCGATAACTCTTCACATACATTCAAGGTTTACACCGAAATTCAAATCTCTGCTTTCCTGACTTTATCAGAAATGTTTATAGAATTCTTAATATTTTTATTATTTCAAAAGTTGAAAGTGTTGCTTAAAGTATTGGAATCCCCTATACTTGCATAAATGTGACTAGATGCGCCTAACTTTGAGCAGTATCATAAACGATCATTGTGATAATGGCAATTAAAGGCTGGCATTTCATCCGATGAAGATGTTTCTGACTTGCATACAAATTAACTTCCCTGACAATTCCAGGTAAGTGGGAATACTATACAATTGTTAAAGCCAGTAACTTAAACCGAAAGTGTTAGTTGTCCATTGATTCCCAAATGGCATCAAAGGAAAGAAATATATAATTATGTAATCAGTAATTTATATATATATATACATATATATATGAAAATCAAGTACTTAATATCACGACTTTTTAGTGATTTCTATGACCTAATTTTAAATTTTAAACAACTTCCCTGACTTTTTCGAAATAAATCACTAATCCTTCATTTTTCCCTGAGTATTCCATGTCTTTTCAATTTCTCTGGCAATTCCAAATTGTCCATGCCTGGCTTTAAAATAGCAAGCGCTATAGTTGTAATACTGATTTTTGCCACATCCCAGTTCACAGAATCTTAGCCTCGATTACTCAAAAACTATCTAGCATCGTCGAACTATTATCGAACATTTTAAAATTTCCATTATTTATCTTCAAATCCACTCGCCATTAATCAAATTCCATGACCATCAACAGGATTCCCTGGACTCTTCTTGGACTAGATCTTCAAGTTAACACTAAAATCCATCCAGCAAATGAAAACGAATTACATTGTTCCATTTAGCTTAATGGACGGCACATTTTCTGCATCTGACCGTACATCGATTTTCAAAACAAAGTGGGTTTCCAACAACCCTAGAGGTTGCAAGTCTCACCAGCATTTGTTCTGCTTAAAACTTTGAAGACCATAGGTCGTTCATCAATGACATCACGAATTGCGTTCAGTTGCAGTAAGAACTACTCCATTGTTACTTTCCAGCTTCTTCAGTTTTTCAAATAAAATAGAAGACACCCATTCGTCTTATAAAATAGCCACAGAAAATTATGAGAATCCCTTTTAAACAACGCAAACACATCAAATACGTTCAACTTTAAAAAAACAAAACTTATATAAATAAATAAAAACATAACAGAAAATCTGGATATGAAGAACTGAAGCTAAGTTTATTTGTACAGAACTGTTTAAATTTGCACACAGAATAACAGCAGTACGTTAGTTTGCTATTGAAAAATTAATTTTTCGTAGACCAAAAAAATTAAAAAAGGTTACTTTCATGAATACGTTTGAACACGCATGCGATATTAAACTTCTACATGGTACAAACTACACGCATAAAAGCAAGTTTCTATTGGTTTTTTTTGTGTCATTTTTGCTCAACAAAAAACAACAAAAGCGTTGCGAAGCTTCTATTCGTTTTTTTTGTTGTATTACTTTCTTGCGTTCACAGCTTATTTAAGAATAATAGATCAAATAATAATTGACAAAGAGGATAATTCATAGAAAGCTACTTTGTTTTTTTACTTCTTGTTTTTTCCAGAGTGTAGAATGCCGCCATTATCGTATTTGTTGGATTTACAAGATCAGTTGACTTCTTAAATATCTTACTAATTTATAAACGGTCATAACTACGGTATTCTGTTCTAGAGGATATTAAAATAAATCTATTTCCTTGATAACTATCCTTGTGTTAAAATCCCTATGTAAGAAAAATGGTGCAACATAAACCTATTAACCCTTATAATAGGTTAACTTGCGGTTATAGGTAACTCCAGGTTATCTAACCTTACATTTAACCTGCAATGGTGCAACCGGCCCTTAGTGATAGTTGATAGATAGTGAAAATGTCACGTAAGTTTTTACCAAACTTTAAAAACCTTCCTTCTTCGTTTTTTTTCGTATTAGAGGGGCGCCTCAGGGGCATCCGAATGCCATTAAGGGTCCATTCCAGTCATTATTCTTGGTGTCTACAATGACTGCAACTTGCAATGTCTCAAGAAGGACCAGAGTTCTTGGAGTCTGCGTGCCATGCAGTATTCAAAGGATTTGCCGCACGCAACAATGCATTTACAAGACTGATTTCCAACATTATTCCTTTTCGGGTTTCTCTTTATCGATAAAAAAATATACACGCCTCAGGTGCGAGAAAGCAATAGGGGGGGGGGGGGTCTAGCCCATTCGGAACCCTTCCATCCATTACATCGAGCAAAATAAGCCGAAAAAAACTGCAATGAGAGGGAGGGCGCCGTATCTGCGAAGCACTTAGCACCGAGCGTCGTAGCGATGACACGAACACGTGATTGATTTCACCCCATCGTCGAGCGCACCCATTGATTGATTATCATAAAAGGGGGGGCCAGCCCACACGAGCACAACTAGCAAGGTGAAAACCGGTGGCAGATCGGCTCACGAAAACAAAAACCGAAGCTAATAGAGTAGCACTAATGTGCTCTGGGGTGCCCCAGCCTATTAATAACGGGCCCGAACCTTCGAAGGCCATTATTCACGCTGAAATAAAATATGAAAAGTATATTGATATGAGCACCCAAGAGAAAAAAAAAACAGGCGCAAATTGAATTTTTTTTTTGGGGGGAGGGGTTTTTTCTGGCATTGCCTAAAAGGAATTACAGATGAGAGAGCATTGTATACGGGAGTGGAGAATTAAATTATATGTGCGTTGAAAATGGCATTGTTAAATGGAGTGTTGAAATAAACGATTTACGCCATAGCGACTATCAAACGTGCACTTGTTCCTGTTTTGGGGAGCGCCGTTGAACTTCACAGGAAGTTTCGGACCCACTCGAGACCCATGAACAATTGCGATTCGCACAAACCTTACAATTTTCAAGTCGAAGCAGGTTAAGAGCTTCAAAATTGGGGTTTAAAAAGGTCAAGACCAGGGCGCCTTCTGCGGCTGGTGCTGTCGCCACCTTGCGTCGAGGAAGTACTAACAGGTGGTTCGTACTTATAACAATTAAAAGTGCCTTTTAAGCGGACAAGAAAGTGAATTATAACAATTAAAAGTGCCTTTTAAGCGGACAAGAAAGTGAAATTAAGCCTTGAAACTTTCATGATTGACAAGACGTTGACGAAAATCTTTTGGAATTTACTCTATCAGGATGTCCTCCTGAAAAATCAATGACAATTCAAACTGCTAAGATTTGAATGATTCAAACATATGGTGTTTAAACACATTCAAGTAAAATATTTTATTGTTAGCATTAGACCTATATGAAAAATGACTTGTTTTAACGTATGATATTTTAAAACATTTTAAACGAAGATTTTCAGAAGTTATTTTCATTTGATTTTAAGTATCTACTAGCATAATAGAAATGGCTTCATAATTAACTGCATTAATGAATTTTGGCTTTCGAATTTTAACACATTTTAAGAACTGTTTGTTGGTTTGATAAAGTATCACAAGAACGTGTTTAAGTGGATAAATGCATTGATGCATTAAAAATAGTATTTTAGTTAGCATTTTCCTGAGCTGTCCAATAATTGAATCAAAATCAAATTAAATAAATTACCTTAATTAATAATTTCACGAATTACTGAGGACTTAAGACTAGTATAGCCTACAATATGCATGATGACCACTATTTTTACTTGGCCATTCGGATATAGCCTCTTGATAGAATAATCCATCATTCCTGCTAAACAAGTGCTGACACGCACTTTTGTAATATACAAAGTTGGCTTACTACAGTGCGAGTCTGCACTAAATCAACACTAAGTAAGGATTGTAAATTTGAGTGAAAGTGTAATTAACAAACTCCTCGCCTCGTTTTGCAAGAGCTTTTTTTTAGATTTCATAAACAAGACAGGAACTACAGCTGCAATTACGTTGATCGATTTACTAATGAATTTTTTGAGGTAATGAAAAGGAGTCACGAATACAGAAAATTACTACTTTTATAGATAATAATCGAGTAACATCACGACGAGGGTGTGTTCAAAAGGGTGGAGGAAAAAGGGGTGAAAGTATTGATCGCCAAAAATGTAGCGTTGGACCGCATTTCCATGTCAGTATGAATATAAAAAAATAAAACAAAGCAGACTAACAGATTAAAAGGCGCCACCTATCACGTCAGAAATTCATTTAGTCATACCACATGTTCTGTATATAGCATCATGCACGTACAAGTACCGCATATAGTAATTATCAGATCACTTAAAATATTGACATTCGTATTGACCTACTCACCATCGTGTTAAATATTTTAAAGGCTTTGAACGTCTTCCCCTCTCTAACCGCCTATCCAATTATTTGTAGGCGGGCTGTAATGGCCACTTTGAGAATTGAGAGCACCTTAACATCATCACAGGGGCAAGCAATAATTAAAGTCAACAATTTTCGTTATTAGCAGACGCCACTCAAGTACTAAATAAATTGGCCTGGCAACGAAACTGCATCCGCTCCGAAGTTGATTACTTTTTTCGTCAGTCATCCGTGTTGAGCAAAAATTAATGCAAAGGTATTTAGAAAAGTACTACGAAAACCCGTTTCTACACTCGACGTCGAATTTGGACGTTTAAAAACATCAAAGGCTGGAAAGTGGGTGCGGTTTCACACAAATCGGACAATCGTGGACTGGAGGTCAGTTAAATTCGAAAGTCCAATCAGCTGTTTGAAACTCTAGTAAGCAACTGATTTCAGTTAAATCTGCCAATTGCCACCGCTAATGCAATAGACATTATGTCAAAATAACGCCTTTTTGATCAATTTTATGCATGGATGTCATCACTGTGTCAAAAATATGTCATTCATTGGTCCATCCTTTCCAATTTAATGATCATGCGTTAATAATATATGTAAGGGAGATAATTAAATTGTGAATCATGGCATGTGGAAATGAGACGTTTTAAATTGAAAGTTGATGTCATTTAATGCGGAAATAGGGCAGTAGCAGTTAGCAAGATAACATTAGTTGTTGGCCATTTTTTTCTGTTAAATTTACATGAATTCTGTCCATATAAATTGAGTAACGTCATCTGGGATGGAGAGTTTATCCATAACCAAAACGATAGTCTTAACCACTAAAATGGTGGTTAGGTGGTCGAGTTGGACGACCTTTGTGAACGACCCCTAAGGTACCTAAAATCATGATGTTTACTTCAAATCATTAATATTAAGAGAAAGAACAAAACTTCCGCAATTTTGATGAGATTCCTCAGGGCATGAAGGGCAGGGTCGCAGAAAAAGTGTCGAATCAAATTGTTGGCTTTCCAACATGATTTCAATGCTTGCATTGTTTGCCCTCCATCCAATAAATTTTCAATTCAGCTTAAGATGTTTCGAAATATCTAATATAAGTTCACAGATGGCGCTTCATATCATGTCACAGACCTTGCCAAACATAGATGTATGCGATGCTACCTCAGGGCATAAATCAAAACGGCAAGCATAAACAGAGCTAAATAAATATTCTGATGTATTCATTCATTTTTGTTTTACTTGACCAAATCGCAATAACAATGTTTAACAATGGTAGAGGAAGCAATGCAAATTACCACGATCAGCTGACAACGCTATGTTTATACACCCGCAAAATCAATACACGTACGAAATATAATCTTTTTTACACAAACAGATATGTGTTTATCGTGACCCGTTTCCACTGAGCGAAGACCACATTTTGTGAAACTCACTTCATGCCGACAACAAAATCATAATGTAGCATATGTAGAATTGAGTATATGGAATTGAACCTAAAATGTTGCAAATTTAAAATAAAAAAGCATTCCTGCTTGGATAAATAAAATGTATACACCTGTAAAATGTATTTTCCCAGAATGGAGAAATTCGTCATAAAAAATCGTCTTTTTATGAAAATGTAAGCACATGTAGAAATGAAAATAAACACTAAAGCAAAGCTTCATATTAAATGTTATTTGAAATATTTTTCTTTATAAAAGAATAAAAGCAATTTTAAATAATAGCTGTCCATCGTGATAGCAAGTAAATTTTGTTATTATTAACAAAAGGGCCGCAACGGGCACATATCACAAAGTTAATTTCATTCACTTTTACTTTCTTTCCAGTTTATTATCGTCCAAATTGGACGAAATAGAATGACGTCACAATTAAATACAAACACCGTCCTTTGAAAAATATAATTTAAGGCCTTTATTTTTAAAAGACAATCTTTTTGTGACTTTTTTAAAACGAGTCATTACAATGGAAAGAAATGATCAATAAGTGACGTCACTATACGGTACTAGATGATGTCCATTCACAGAATTAAGAATGTACGTGCACACGAGAAGTAATTAAAAATTGGACATCCGAAATGTGGTGTACCCTATCCCTCCCTCTAGTCCATGTTACTCCGCATTGGGTACCCTCCAATCTCCCTCCAACCTTTGAAGTCGTTTATGTACATGCACTTCCCCCAAATATCTATATCTCCTAAAGCCATACTAAAGATGAACTTTTTAGTTTATCCCCGCATTTCTTTTTCCCACCGTTGATTTCTATCCGCTCGCTATAAACCATGATGAGCAATAAGTGGGTTTGGTAGATGGGGTCTGGCACGCTATATCTAACGATAGGCAGGCACTATGGGGAAATCAGGACTTTATATCGCTTGATTCGTCAAATTACAATCGCCCTAACAAGCCGGCGATTGTGTTAATTCGTTTACACACGGGCCTGCTAACGGATCCATAGTTTCTCCATAATGACTTTTTTCTTCTTCTTCCAGTCCCAATAAGTCCATCGCAGATGAGAAAATCGCCGATTGCTATAATCGTTTATACCAATGCTTGTTCGCAAGAAAACAAACAGACCCCTAAAAAAAATTAACGACCTTTCCTTCTATGGCGCTCTAGCACTGAAAAACTGCTCCCCAAATTCGCTATTCAATTAGTCGCCAATAAAGTGCCCATAGGCAGACAAAAATAAACATCAATATTGTTTTAGCCAGACTAAGTGGATTAACGACCGTGCTAGAATTCCTCTAATTGCGCATAAATCCAATTGGCCTGGCGCATATTACATCCACGCCGTAGATAAAATAGAAAAATAGCAATATTTTCCGTAGCTTTTAACATTATACTTCAGGTTTTAATTCACGGCGCTTGACCACCAGTGTTTACTGTTCCTTATCGTGTCATTGCATACCTCGTTAGAGTTTACATCATGGGCAATATTGGTGTAAACAGTTTCCTGTACATGTATTTGAAAATTAAAATGAATGACCTTTCACTGAGATAAAAAAAACATTCAATGGCTTCTTGCATATCATGGTTAAACATTTATCAATCGAAAAACCATTTTTCTTGTTTAATTCGTTTCAAAAAATAGCTAGTTTAATAATTTATTTTAATTGTATGTGGATAGATACATATTTATCCACATGAAGTCGTTTGTCATTTTTATTTCGATATTTACGTATTCAAACGCCATAAGAATAAACGACTAATACTAAGTAAAGGTAATTACCTTTCAAAGACTGACTACATTTCAATCATTGAGCGTGTGGATTCCCCAATATAAGTACTAAAAGCAAAGACTGACTAGTTTCCCATAATCTGTCTGCTATGAATGAACATCAATTCGATTCCATCCAACGATCTATATATATTAAAAATATTTTTTTCAATTATTCGTCTAGTCATAAACTAATAATGCAACATTCCATATCTCTCAAAGTTCCTTTCTGTATAAAAATGGCCTTAAAAATTTTAACGTGAGATAGTTTTCGATGCTATTTGAACATGTGATTCACAAACATATCAATTAAAATAAAATGAAAATCTCAGAACAAGCAATAGACAGATGCATAAGGAAATTTAATAAAACGAAATAAATAAGCCTACACATTAATTCACAAACATAACTGTCTGACTCATTTCCTGAACTTATTAGAAGTGTCTTTTGCCGACTAGCAGCGCCATCTGTAGTGGAAGTGGTTCGAAAACGATGAAGAAGTCAATGACAGTTTTTTCCCTCATGTCAGTAGCCCTAACTTGATCAATAACCTATACTTTTTAACTAGTGAGGTCCTTTTTAAAAGTGTTCGTATATAAGTAGACCTATCCTTAGAATACAAGTTCGCAGAAATGATTTGGCTTGCTAGATGCGTATTCTTTGAAAACCTTCATCTCTGTTCGTCAAGAGCAATTTTCACCCACCTCACTTGTATGATATCGAGTAAAAAAAGAGCAACAACAAAAATTTCGGGGGAAAAAACAGTCAGTCAGTGAGCTAGCTATTGTTGAATTCTGCACAGTTTGCAAAACAAAAAGCAGAATCACGATTTAGGCCTAGGGAGTATGGATTTTAGCTCGTAAGTATTTCTAAAAAAAGTGCATTCGTTGCCGCATAACATACTCCGTACAACTGATATCTTTTTCCGGTTTTTTTGCTTCTCTGATAATAGGAAATAAAATATGCAGAAGTAGGCGAGCGAGGAAATATGCCTTCAGTGTAGAAATCAGAAATGAGAAATAAAAAAGAAAGAACCGACAAAGAGAAAATAAAAACTATCAAATTACATATTTTATCTTTTTCTTTCCTACAATCCAACTTATTTTTATCGACGTCTCTTCGGCATCAAAATTGCAAAAGTATTCCAAAAAATAAACTAATTTGAGATTACCGTATAATAGCGGTGAGCACGTTAAACAATAGTCTTGTGAATTGAACAAAACCTCAAAACAAAATGAAATAAGTAAATAACATGTCCATACATACTTAGTCATGGAGATTGTACAAGTGTCCATTCATTAAATAGGCCAAGTATCTAGAAATTGGCTGTTACAAGAACACGGAACATGTACACTTTTATCAATTCAAATTACATAAAAAGCTGAATTTTATAAATTGTAGTCTGGACAAACCTGGTTAGGTACTTTCGTGTTGAGCTCAACGAACCCAAAACGAAAATTTAATCATGTAATACTAATCTGTATATTGAATCTTAGAAAGCAAAGTTTTACTGAAAATGAATTAAAAAACGATGCTAGAGGAACTTGGTTGAAAGTGGACAAATGCATGTAAAGTGCAATTAAAGGGTTCATACGAACGCCCTCGCATAAGGGCAGTTTTACACTACCAACATGTTGGCATATTCCTATACGCATTTGGACTTAGGATTACAGTCGATTGCAGGAATATGCATGCCGGTCGAGGTATTCGCGTGTGTTATGGGGATTATTTTGTTGGCAAGGAATACAAAACACGCTTATCGCCATTATCTGCATAAAACAACAAATTTCCCCTTACATAATGGGAGGATGACTCGCATTAAGCGGATTAAATAGGTCTTAAAGGAGCGTGACCCTCTGTAGGAGCTGGGTTTGTCGAAGTAGTTATGAACATAAGTCACAAGATATCAACCCTCAACAGCAACTCACTACTTTCAGTACTAAAAGTGTACAAAACCTACGAATTAGTTGTCATTAACGACAACTAATGCACTTACTATTACGCAAATATGATATCACTTTACTGCATTAAAAAATTACATCACAAATAACGTGTCATATTTACGTAGTAGTTTGTGCATTAGTTGTCGATAATGACATTTTACTGTATTCCAGAGCTTAAACTCTTGCACAAGGCAAATTGGAAGTTTCAAGGATCTATATAGGCTTGAACGCCGTACAAAGACGTTTCAGTATTAATATTAAATGTGACATCATGTTATGTGGACATTTGACGCTATTTCAATTGAAATGTAATGCATTTAATATGTAAATATGATGATGACATTATGAGGGACATTATGGCATTTGCAAACTTATATCCTAAAACGTTCACGTGTTATTACCACCGCCTGGAATATTGCTAAGCCACATAATTTGTGTTACTAAGGGGAATTTGAACAATTGAGTGCATACAGGTAAATTCGCTAAAAAATGACAGGGGGTCACGTGTACTAGTGTCGGGATACATGTACAAATACGGTCTTTATTTATCATAACTCACCAAATACGCTGTACATGTAATACGAGCATTTATGAATACATCTGCAAGATACATTAAGTGACCTGCAATCATAATTTTGAATTTTGTTATTGGCATTTGTCGTGTTTCTCCTATAAAAACGTGACCTATTTTTTCCCCACATGAAAACATTGCTCAAAAAAAAATGGAACAAAAACACCATGTTGGAAGATCGTTTTAGTTGGAAACTGCGTATTATTTATAACAGGAGTGAATTTCCCAATGCCAACATTGCAAACATGCGAGGTCTAGGTCTCTCTGACGTCATATGGGAATAGGATGTGCAATTAGGAAGCTCGCTAGCATTCATTTTAGTTAAACAACGACAACAACCCCCGCACCGCGGCATGGACAGGGAAAAAAGCCAATTAAGTAAATTGAGGTTTCTTTTTTTTTTTTTTTTTTGAAAATCCCAAACCCTCGTCTGAGAAGCTCAATAATAAGTTCCTTTTAAGATTTTCCTCTTTCGTTTTTCGCATTCGGGTCAATATTAAAAAGCAAAAAGGCCAGCAGCATCAACGAGAAAAACAACAATTGGACAAAAAAAGGGCGTAACTCAGCTTTACAATACTCTTCAGTCATGAGTAGAAAACCGGATATAGTGTAGTTATTAAACCGAAAGTTTTCAATTCCCTATGGCTGGCACTAACTGCAGGCAAATTATCAATACATGCACATTATACAAAAATCGAAATTGTGTTATTAACTCTGCAGTCATGTCGTACAACAATGACAAGGCTTGTTCCTCAGCACATGCTAGAAATGAGCCAGAACATTCCACAAATTAACAAGTGCATTTTTAAAAAAATATCGTACACGAAAACAACAAGCGCAGTTTATTTTTCAGCCACTCAATTTTAACATTTTCAGAAATGCTAATGTCTTACACGTATTTTTTGGAAATAAGCTTGTTCATAAAACATTTGTTTTGCTAAAAATTCAAAAATTTAAAAATATTCTTATTTCAGTAAGGCGATATTGTTCAAAAAAATATATTTTACCACTTGAATGAAACAGGATACAGCGTAAACAAAAATAAGAAAAGGAAATGAAACGATAAATGCAATTATTAGAGTATTTACCAATTTTGCACACAAAAAAGCTAAATTAGAAAAATATGCAGTTTTTACTCTTTTTCTTTTAAGTTTTTCTTCGTTCCTCGTGTTTGAAACAGGAGGTTTGGCAATGTGGATTCAACAATGATTTTTAGAGGGAAAAAAACGGTTAACCCTCCCTGTCTGAGATTTATTGAAAATCCTTAAACATATATCAATACCAAAGGGGAGACTTTTTTGTTGCGGACATAAATGTGCTTTCCTATCAACAATCAAATATTTCATGCGATGAATGGCCCCAACAGCTGCATGTGGCCATAATTTCAAAATATACAAAACCCCATAATTTGCAATCATAAAGGATGGATCGAACCTGGGTCCGTATTGTGCAATGAATTCGTCGAATGGAAAACAATAAAATATATAGAAATCGGGAAAAAATATACGTGGCTGTATTAAAGAGGCCATAACAATGGCCATTGGCTACTGGATGAAGCCAAGAATATGGACATTCTCTAATACTTACAGTAGGCATGGGTCCATGATAGTTTCCTAAACATTTTTAGTACAAATGGTTTTACATTTTGTATTTGTATTTCGTTTAGCCCACGCACAAAAAAGTGGTTTTAAGCAAATAAATATAAAATGAAATCAATCGCAATAATTGAAACCTAAAAAACAAGCGCAAAATCTTAAGATCGATAAATACTCCATAAGAGCCCATTAAAAAGGCTCGCGCCTTTCTTAGTATGTACAAAATTACATACTTGAGACACTATGGGCGTCGAGTGTTTGTTTAGTAATTTGACGAGCAAATAAATTTAAGAAAAATGTGATTATATACATGCACATGCACCTCTAAGGCCAAGCTAGAATTTCCATTTCATCGATTTTACGTTCTCGTCGTCTAAGACCTAGCGGATAGAAAACAGTCCTCCAGAGCTATGTGTTTATTTGCGACCATCGTTGCATGAATTCCTCAGAATTTCATTCAAAAATGCCTCCAAACATAACAGATAAAACTACGGAGGCAAATCGGAAACTGAAATTCAATGAAAAACAGCTCCGAGCACAAGTTAGATGGTGCTAAGCCAAGGCAAAGGGGTTACAAAACAAATAATCTAAACAATATATTGGAATTTCAGGAGAAATTTGAGATTTCTACCTTGTGGAAACGCTGAAACATTAAAATATACACTTAAGAAGAACATTGGAAAAAGCAAAAGTTCAGGAAATCGTAGAAAACTATTCATGCACATAGAAATTCGAGGATGTTCATGGTTTCTTCGAGGGATAGCGGGGGATTTACTGAAATTGTCAGTTACAATGAAGTGTTTTTCGAAACAAATTTCACCAACGGCGTCTCCTTCATTAGTAATATTTATTGGCGAAATTATATTGAAAACCAGGCGAAAACTCATTGTTTTTCAAATACAACTTGACCACGGCGTTTATTCTAGTTATTATTGGCATTTTCCTAAGCTAGTTTAACACATAAAATATTAAATAAAATCCAATCGTTTGTAATCAGGTTTTTTTCACCCAAACATTAATGCCCTTGGCGTTTTCTTCATTATTAATACTTCTAAATTATTTTGACAGAAAACTGGACAAAACATCATCCTTTGAGGTCAGCCACTGCGATACAGTATTGTGAAGGTACTGTCAACAAAACCATTTGTGATGACACCTTAAATAAATGTTTTGTACCGCATAATATCGTGAAGAAGAAGTGGGTGAAGTGTAGGTGAAGAAAGCCTAAATTTGTTTTTAACCCCTCACCCTCTTAACAATGACTCTCGTACGGTATCTTCCAACGGTTGTACCGTCGCCAAATGACAGGTGGTCGGTCTGGTTCTTCATGGTTCTCCTTTTTTTAAAAAAAATAGTACAACTACGGAGTCCCTACGCAGTAAATACCTGGGTTCCCAGCGCGTTTAAAGTCTTAAAGCCGTATCCCGCATATAAAAGACTCCCGAGACGCCCATGTTTTCAACACGGGCTGCGTAATTAAATTACATTGTCAAATATAAATATGGATAAGGCTTTTTTAGCCGGTTTGCCTAAGCTGCCATGGAAAAAAATGCCATGATATGGCCGTTCAACGGAGCGTACGTACGTCGAGTGTGTTTTTGATACCCAGAAAGGGATTTTAAAGAGCTTTGGAGATAACACCATGTGTACGACTCGGACGTAAAAATGGATGAGCATTCGGCTCAAAACATGCGAAACGACAAAAGCATCCGCTGGAAAAACGACAAAAAATCCATATGAATGCAAAACCTGATCAATAGACTCCAAGCTCTGTTAGGATAAAGGCATTCATTTCAATAAATATTAAAAATGAGTTACATCGCTTATAAATGGGAGCGCCGTTGCCTGTTTAATTCAACTCAGCATCCGTATAAAGTAAATAAAGAAATGTCTTGACGTCAGGAGTGAAATTCTTAAATCTAATTTAAGAAGTGGTTAACACCTTGTATGAGTGATTACTGCAAAGAGTTTCAACTCATGCTGAAAAAAAAGTCGCAGGATTTGGAAATGGGAAGGAGGCGAGTATGGGGAACAAAGTTTCGACTTTTTCTTCCGACAGAAAGAGAGAGTACATTTTTAGAACACCTTACCACAAATGATTACTTACGGACAGTTATTAGCATCATAAGAACATTACAATTTTTAAACATTACAAGTATATTCCACATCGTTTATGTCAATGACCAGCAGAAACCCTGTGGTAAAACTATCTGTAATATTTGTAACGTTTACGAGTACAGTTTGTTTCAAGCCCAGCAAACATTTCAGAACGACTACCAATCGTTTCTCCTACTTGGACTTCTAATCAATTAACCCCACTATAAGGAATTAATTAAATACAGCTGTATTAATAAAACACCAGTTAGCTGATTCATAATGCATTCATTAACATAATTTATTTCTGGAGATGTTGCAAACATTTGGGTAATTCCTTCTGCGTCCAACTTGGGGCGTCCAACTTACACAGCAACCAACCGGAAGCTGAAGACGAACCAAGAATCTAAGTCTGGATCTTTAAATCCATATTTGAGGAAATTTTATTTCTCTTCAGGAATCGCTAGATTACGCCGCCTAATTCATGGTACCCGAGCGATAATAAATAACCGGCATACGAACCCTCGCAGCTTTCTACTTTTGAAATGAATTTAATGTATACGAGCAGATAAACCTTGGCGCATTATTTTAATTAAATCTCGATAAAAGCTCTCTGGAGAACAATCAAAAGAAGGTTAGCTTATCAATTTAAATACTTGCTATAACGCCGCACAGACCAGCCTACTAATTGAAATAAGTATTTAAATTAACATCGGCTCTATTTGGTTTATTCCTTAGCACTTCACAACTACATGTATATATTACCTCATCATGTTTCTTGTTTAATGTTCACTGAAATGAAGCTGGGAGGGTAATACTCTTTATTGAAGAAATTCCGGTTTTTTTTAAATCACTTAAAATTATAAGACCGATACCTTTTCAAGTGATGAAATGTATAGCCTACAAATAATATTCGCAATAGTTTAATTTTTGTTGAATTTTTCAATAATAATATAACAAGTCAATGTTTTAATTTGATTCTCGAATTGAAAGTTGAATAAAAAGATTAACGTGGGTTGATGGGTTACACCCACGTCTGCAACGCAAATTTATGCAAACCGTAGGGTACTGAGTTGAACCAAAAGAAATTTCCAAGAATAGCACAAATATTTGTGCAAGTTTTCAGATATTAGTAATAATAAAGAAATTTGGATAAATAATTCAGCACGGCATTAATGACATTTTACAACAACAAAAAATTAAAAAGCGGTTTCCCTGACAAAACTATCTAATGCATATTGACATATTTGGAAAACAGTACTACGTAGTGCAATCCACAAGACCTGCGATTTGGTACTAGACTGTATGTGGGTATAGATTTTGAAGTTGAGGGTGGACACACGATACAAACCCATTTGCTAAGTGAACTAACTCGTTTCTAATAACATCGTCGGCTTGATGCCTGCTAGAAATTGAACCAAATCAAATCAAGCGAAGTATCTCTCACCCCATGCATTTAACAGGGGTGGTGAAAGTGCTCTTTGATTCCATCAAAAAAAGGAAGGAAAAAGCATCCACATAAGGGCGAACTTGAGACTTCGTCAATGGTTCGGCGTTAAGGACAGCGCCATCTTACGGATTTTTCAATCTGATTGCTTGCAACCATAGAGTTTGGCTTCGCTAAGTTCAGATAAAAAAATGGCCTAGAACTACCGTTAAAAAACATAAGATTAATTCCTCTAAGAGCCACATGTGGCACAAAAACACCCCATATTTATATTTATCCTGAGACATAAGAACACAGTATTGCGATTCACCAAACTAATTTACTTTGAAAAATGAATGCAAAACAAAGAAATAAGTTACAGAAATATTCCAGAATATTTCAACAACAATAATTTTTTTCCTTTCAGT